>MNCL01000415.1:0-28146 GCA_001932985.1 Proctacanthus coquilletti
TAAAGTTTGCACGTTTAAATTTATACACTGAATTCTCGTATAAAAATCAAACTAAATTCACACACATATGAAACATATTCACTATGAACTTTGAAGAAAGGAAATCACGAAAAACTTCGACGAAATGAGAAACAACAAATTTTACTGAAAATAATTTATTTTTTTTACAACATATAAACAAAAAACACATACGCACAGTGCACATACAAAATCCACACGCCCGCAAAATGCACAAAAAATAAACAGCCACACAGAATTCACACACCCGCAAAATACACACAAAGCGCGCACGTAAAAACAAACAATCCACGTATGAAATCCACACACCCGCAAAATAGATCCAAAATTGAACACATTCAAAATTCACTCGTAAAGTTTGCACGTTTAAATTTATACACTGAATTCTCGTATAAAAATCAAACTAAATTCACACACATATGTAACATATTCACTATGAACTTCGAAGAAAGGAAATCACGAAAAACTTCGACGAAATGAGAAACAACAAATTTTACTGAAAATAATTTATTTTTTTACAACATATAAACAAAAAACACATACGCACAGTTCACATACAAAATCCACACGCCCGCAAAATGCACAAAAAATAAACACACAAAATTCACACACCCGCAAAATACACACAAAGCGCGCACGTAAAACCACATAATCCGCATATAAAATTCACACACCCGCAAAATACACACAAAGTGCGCACGTAAAAACAAACAATCAACGTATGAAATTCACACACCCGCAAAATAGATCCAAAATTGAACACATTCAAAATTCACTCGTAAAGTTTGCACGTTTAAATTTATACACTGAATTCTCGTATAAAAATCAAACTAAATTCACCCACATATGGAACATATTCACTACGAACTTCGAAGAAAGGAAACCACGAAAAAAATTCGATAAAAAAAACGACGTTTTACCGAAAATAATTTATTTTTTTTACAAAATTTACATATAGAAAATTCGCACGTAAAATTTACACATCTCCGCGCGCGCACGCGTTTGCATGAAACGGCAAGAAATAAAGTCGACGAAAAAAAACCGTGAAAAAACAGACCGACTTATTTTTTGCAGAGCATCGACGACAGTGAAAACTTTGCAAAATAATTTTTCCAACCTCTAGTGAGCGCCCATATGCTCTTTTCCAGAAAATAAAGAAAAGATCCATCGATGGGCAATTTGCCTACTCGTATGTGCGAATTATTTTAATTATTTATTTTATTATTCAAATTATAGGATTAATTAAATTAATAATATAAGTAAAAGATTCGTGCACATACCGTTAATACATAATGTTTTTGATGCTCCGTGATCCATGATGTTCTTGATGCTTCGTGATCCATGATGTTCTTGATCCTTCGTCACCATTTGAATTAATTTATTTCATTTAAAAAATATATATCACCCACACCCCTTATCTATTTTTCCCTGAATGACCGTTAGGCACATACCCGGTCGGTGAATATAAAATTGCCAAATTCGAAAAACCGCCAGGCGGCGCTCTGTACTTCAGTCCTTTTCTTCATTTTCCCTTTTTTCGCAGTTTTCCCCTTTCAATAATTTCATTCCATCAGCAACAATTGTTGCAATGTGTCGTACTTTTACGCCATTTTTTTCCATGCTTTCCACGGAATTTATGCTCCTTTTCCTCGTATTCAAATTCCCAAAACATTTGCCATCAATTTTATTTTCGATAAAAATATGTATACTCCAGGAAAAAAACATAAAATAATCGCTCCATTTGTTGAGGTCATGAAAATTGCGTTGTTTTAAAGTATCTCGGAATTAGCTCTTTTAGCGATTTCATCGATACCAATTTATTTCGTAAAGTAAATTTCTCCAATTTACTTCCCCCGGAAGCCAAAGGTTTTTTTGTAAATAATAAATATTTTCTTCCACCTACCTTTAATCCATGATATTCTTGAATTTAAGAAAATATAAACTCTTAAAAATTAACTTAAACATAAATTTAAATAAAAGGGAACAGTTTCCAATAATTTATTTATTTCTTTAAAATGTTCACACTGAAATTACTTCTGCTACTACTAACTGTTTTTGGCGGAATGTTCGTTGGACGCTATCCTTTCACTGAACATAAATTGCGAGATTTTAGAAACCGCCAGATAGCGCTCTATGCGTGAGTCCTTTTCGTCAAAAGATTACAGAAAATATATTTATATTTTCATTTTAATAAATTATATGCGCTTCGGAAGTTCTTTCGGATGATTTGAATTAATTTTATTTTTTATTCGCTAGGCTTTGCTATGTATGCTCTTTAGAGAAGATATTTATATTGTTTTATCATGCCCTTCCCCTTAAAGTAACTTTTAATGAACATTTTGATTCACTTACCCCTTCATCCGTGGTATTCTTCAGTGCAAAACAAAAGAAAAACACTTTAAAATATACTTGACAACAAATTTGTGTAAAGAAAACAATTTTAATTTAATTATTAAGTACTAAACACTTCTGTCCAGTCTACTACCACTAACTGTTTTTGGCGGAATGTCCTTTCACTGAACATAAATTCCAAATTTATGCTAAACGATAGATGGCGCTTCATACCTTAATGCTTTTCCTAGTTAACTGTAAGAAAAAATATTATCCTGTATTAAATAATTACAATTTTTCTTATGATATGAAATATTTTTAGTCAGAATTGTTTACTCTAAACATTGATATTTATTTTTATCATTTGTAGGCCATTTTTGGCTTTGTTTAATTAAAATTGAAACGAAGTCGTTAATATTTAAAATTCCCTCCCTTTACAAGGACCACCTCATTCCCACTGAAGTAAATTTCGCGTTATGATGTTTCAATGATAGTGTTTTAAAAATTAATATTTATACGTGAGTAAATCTATGATAAAAGTAAAAAAAGCAGCATAAATCAAATATATCAGATAAATAAGAATATATCTAAAGGCATGCATTGTTCTTATATTTTCCTAGTATTTCTATCTTTGACCTGAACGTAACATTAGTTTGCCTCGGAAAATGCCTAAATAAAGGAAAAACCGGGCCAAGGTTATAGGAATACAATTTTCCAGTCGTTGTTTTTAAACTAAACTTGACTAGGCCATTTAGGGAATTCGATTTTCTATTTATTTGATTTAAATTATCCCAAAATTGGAAAAAGCAAGTATTTGAAATAGTGTGTGTGTGTAAAATTTATACTGAATTTGCTATTAATATCAACTTTACTAATTAATTCATGCTAAAAATCGTCATATTAATGTTTAAAATAATAATTCATAGCTAGTTCTTAACAATTAAACCTCTACTGCCATCTGTTGATTGAAGGCGATAGACATATCTGATATGCTGTCACTGTCGTGACACTGACAAATGCAAGTTAAAAAGCTTCAGAAGGTCGTACGGTTGAGCGTGCTCTAATGTTTTCAGTAAAATTCATTTGTAATTTGTTAGTCAAACGTGAAAAGTAAAGACAGGATTTTATAAAGTCACTATAGGAATTTTATCGCGTGCGATATGGATGCTATAGAAAGTTCAAATTTAAGTGAAATAAATTCGAATGAAGAAAGCGACGCTTTCGGGACTGGCGGGTATTTACAGTTATGCTTAGTAAATATCATTGTCCGTAATATATTTTTTTTAAATAAAATATTTACAGTGGATATGGAAATCATAGAGTTACAGCTAAAATGCCAGTCGAGCGTTATGCTGTCGAGTATAATATGAAGCATAAAAATCGTGGGATCGCATTAATTTTCAATCATGAGAATTTCGATATACCATCATTAAAATCGCGGGCTGGTACAAATGTTGACTGTGAAAATCTATGTCAAACCCTTAAATTGCTTGATTTTGAGGTAATCGTTCACAAGGATCTTAAATTGAAGGACATTCAGTATTACATTGATGAAGGCAAGTACCATACTACAAGTACCCGTCTTTGTTTCAATGCTAAATTTGGTAAGGGGTTTTTTTTTTCACCAAGCACATTTTGTGTAAGGTCGCCCATTTATTATTTGTCTTTATTGCATGCTAAAGGGTAGCAGATAAAGGTCGATATCATTAATACAGTGCTTTAAGGTATTTGTGCCTGAGTCAGCATATTTATTAAACGTAAACACTTCAAACGAATTTCTTTTTCTTTTACCGTTATCACCTTAATCAGTTCTTACGTGGTTATTTAATAAATAATACAGAGTTATGTTATTTTTCTTTTTCAGTATCACGGATGGATCACACGGACAATGATTGTGTTTTAATTAGTATACTATCACATGGCGAACTCGGTTATATTTATGCCAAAGATGTCCAATATAAGCTAGATTCGATATGGCATTATTTTACTGCTAATAATTGTCCAAGTTTGGCTGGAAAACCGAAGTTATTTTTTATTCAAGCTTGCCAAGGAGACCGTCTTGATGGTGGTGTTGTACTTTCTAAGACTGAAACAGATGGGGAATCAACAATGAGCTATAAAATACCAATCCATGCTGATTTTTTAATCGCCTATTCGACTATACCGGGTAAATAGATTTTAGAAATTCTTTTACACATAGAAAATGAACTTTTACTCAACAGGTTTCTATTCATGGAGGAATACGACAAAGGGATCATGGTTTATGCAATCTCTATGCCATGAATTTAATGCTCATGGAAAGAAATATGACATATTAACACTCTTAACCTTCGTATGCCAACGTGTTGCACTGGATTTTGAATCGAACACCCCGGACTGCCCGATGATGCATCAACAGAAACAAATTCCCTGTATTACAACAATGCTAACACGAATATTACGTTTTGGAGAAAAGTAAACGTTTTCTTTTTAACGATTGTTATAATTTGAGGGACTCAGCGTGGTTTTCTTCGAACACAAATGCCATGTGTGGTATAAACGTCAATGCCTAACAGTTTTCCCCTACTTTCCCACAGATATGTGACAGTGGAAGTAAAATTGCCAGTGAAATTTTCCTCTTTTTTTCGAGTTCTTTATATTTTTGTTAATAAAAAATAAAAGTGAGAAGGCACTCAAATCGTTTTATTTCATTATTCCTTAGTTTTGAATTTAACAGGAGGGGTGTTGGTCAGGAACGTCAGATGTTTGAGCCAGAAAAGTGCGCCTAACAGTATGCTGTAACAAGTAGGTAAAAGTGGTTTGTGACTTAACTAATTGTAAACATTTCGAAGATGTGTCTCAATATTCAAAGAATCCTTAATTTACATTAAAATCATACAACGCCCGAAAAAAAGTATCTAAGGGCCTCCATGAGTTAATATCTGCCCGATATCCAAATAAGAGCCTTTATAATATGTTAGAATCGCACAATGCCCAGAAAAAAGGCACCTGTGTTTCCCCAGGAATAATACGTAAAGGGTGTTCAATTTGTGGCCGTCTTTTAGAGATCGATTTATTTCTATTGTAAATTAATAAAATGATTTTTCTACTTTAAAATCAGTTTTTATTTCGAATTCCAAAAAAAAAAGAATGGAGGAAAAAATAAATAAACCTCTTAAACAAAAAAAAGAATATCTCCGTGATATTCTAATCGATTTCTTATCAGGGAAAATGAGTGAGCAATTAGAAATTCAAATTAATTTTTCAGAAATGAAACACATTATGAAAAGAAATAATTAAGAAGAAATGCTGCTAGTTTTTTAGTCTAGAAATAGTACAGTTAAATGCTTGGAATTGTATAATGTGGTTTTTCTAAAAAATATAATTGAAATTCAATTTTATTTTACTGTACACTGTACTGTAAGGAAAAAATTAAACAAAAAAATTAATCAAATGAGATTTTCAGTTTTTCTTCTTCTCTTCGGTTTCTGGTTTGATTTCAGGATATTCCAACTTAACTCCGTCTTCACACACGAACTTTGGACAACAATAAGGGAATGGTGCGGTCTTATTCGTCTTCTCCTCATCTAATTTGCATTTATCGTTGGCCAAGGGAAGTGGTCCACAATCCTCAACCAGTTCCAAAAGTCTTCTTATCATAAAATATATATAAAATTTATTACAGGTAAAAAAATGATTTTTTCCTTACTTTGGTGATTCTTCAGATACTACACAAGTTGAACGTCCACAGAAAGGTGTTAAGTCCCATGTTTTACCTGGTTCCACTGTAGCGCAACGAGTTGATGCAAAGCACATACCTGGAAAATCTAAATAAAAATATTTTTAAACAATGTTTGTTTTTTTATTTTATATTTTTAAATATAAATAGAAATGTTTTCTTTCATATGAATTGATTTGATTTGAAAAAAAAATTATTTTTACTCAAGCTATTTCTTTAGAACGAATTTCAAAAGA
Organism: Proctacanthus coquilletti; assembly: GCA_001932985.1. Classification (NCBI taxonomy): domain Eukaryota; kingdom Metazoa; phylum Arthropoda; class Insecta; order Diptera; family Asilidae; genus Proctacanthus; species Proctacanthus coquilletti. Next base: position 6,304 of record MNCL01000415.1, read on the forward strand.
AATATCGACTTTATTTGAATGAAACTAAAATAAACGAGATATTGTAAGTATACACTAATTTTTCTAGGCCATAGAACATATTATTTAATTTAAAAAAAATATAAATCCATAACCGAAAATCCCAGTTAAATAATTTAAATTGTATCACAGTCTAATAAATCGGATATTCTGCAATACAAAAAAAAACAATCATGCGTATATCTTTTATTGATTAAAGCAAAAAATAAAAATAGAAATCACTGCAAACTTGTGTGAGATCAATGATTCATTAAATCGTATTTAATTGCATTTTATAGATTGAGCGCAAGACCCCACAGAGCGAGGGACCAATTAATTTCACCTTGAAAGATTAACCATCGTTATGAAGATAGCAATCTTACTTTCGATTTCTATGGCTTAGAAAACTATGCAGTCTTGCAGTGCAGCCGCGAAAAACTGGTTCGAAGACTTCATATGTACTCTTTTCTATGAACTACCTGGCTAAGGCAGGAGATATAACACTCTTAACACTTTCACTATTTTTGGAAAACGAGTTTTACCACTTTAATATAGGCTTCTTATTGATTTATCTATAAAAGCTTCTGAGAAGTGTAATTATGCAATTTATAATGGGTGCGACTGCATTAAGGTCTAGAAAGGCACTAATGATTTTTACGAAATATAATTCTTTATTACTGGATTTAATTTTTCTAAAATAAGCGAATTGTTTTTTTTTTTATATGAAAGAAAACAAATAGGCTATCCTATAAAGGATTTTTATATATACCTCTTAGAACATCGGCTGGGATTAGGCGTTTGTAGATTTTTGTTCCGGTTTCATCGTTTTTAGTATCCTCTTCGGCCGAATGTACGGCAACGGCCAAGAAAGCAACACAAGCGAATGCAACGAATGACTTCATGATTTTTAAAAATATTATTTATCAGCTTTTGTCTTTTTATTTATTATTAATTATATCACAAATGGCGTCAGTAAAAAAATTTTTGGTTTTCTTTTTTTTTAATATATCCGTTTCACCGCTTAAAAGCGTAATGGAAATCACAGCAATTTCACAAAATCCAAGTTATTTTAATCCGATTTGTAAAAAAATTTAAATTTATTAAAAAACAATGCAATGATCCTGTTTTTATTTTTTTTTCTTAATTCCGCAAGAAGAAACACTATCGAAGATGGTTTTTTTTTTAAATACAGAAAAAAATTAGGATATTTGTCTAAAGAGGGAAATAAGTCGAGTGAAAGTGTTGTACTGAAATGAATTCAAAATTGCTACCAACTCCGGTATTTATAGTGGAGAAAGGAAAACTGATTGGTGGAGCACCACCACCATCCAGTTGTGGAGGCTATACCTGTCCAAAGAACCGTTCGTCATTAGTATATCCGCATATACACCACACCTTTTCACGTTTTTTAATCATTTTATTCGTTAGCTTTGTGTGTAAATGCAGGTGTGACGATGATGACGAATAAACTCAGGTGAATATACCATCGTATGATCGTTTCACTCTGATGAGCCTTCTTTAGCTGTTACCTACCTGTGCCCACCTTGAATAGGTGTGTGCGGGAAGTTTAAAAAGCACGGTGATTGCAATGTATTGGAGAAAAAATAGATCATACTTTAGTGGGAAGGTAAAACGCAAAGAGGGTGACTTGACCGACAACCTCTTTTCTGAACGGCTATGCTGCTTTGGTTAACAAGCTTTTTCACTCTATTGCAGTCACTTTTTCCTTTTTCTTTTAAATAAGAATTATTTTATTTATTTACAATAGTTTTACTCCTAAAACAGTCTTCTTAAAAGAATCCGAACTACATACAGTAGAGAATTTATTTGAAAATACCTCTTTTAAATCTGACTACATGTACTATAAGTAGTTCATAAAGTAATGGTCCTTATTCTTTTTTGTAAAAGGGAAAATAACTACGTTCGATTTACACAAGGTTAAAGTTACCCAGATGAAATAAAAATCAAACGTGGTCTTACGTGATATGCGATCTAATGAGGTTTTCTCATTCGGTAAGAAGTTGCGTTTTCTTCTTCGTTTCTTCCCCAGGTATCTTTGCAATTGCAAAGGCAGGGTATCACATTTTATATACACCTTGTACATTTTAGAGTGAAGGGTTAAGTTTAGATACAAGATTGGAACATATTATTACTATGAAACATATTTGCTAACTAGAAAAAAAAAACAACACCAAAAAACGAATGATTCAACTCTAGCTTAAATTTAGAAAACTATAAGTGAGAAATTCAAATTTCTTAATCTTTCTTGAGGCGACCGTTTTCTTTTCAATAAATACTATAAAAGTCCCATAGTAGATGATTCCAGTCCTAATTATACGAGACTACGAACGACGTGCGATGTAAAAAATTTAATAATCGATTCCCGGATTTTTGGAGCTTACGTAAAACTGCTTATACAATCGAAAGTTAAGATCAAATTTTCCTTTTTTTCTTTTTTAAAAGATTTAAAACACTAATGTAAAGTTTAGTGTCTAATTTTTTTCAATTACCTTTTTAATTTCTAGTATTCCTAGTAAAATAGTAGTAAAATTAAATTTGTCTAATTTTGAACGGCTGAACTGTTTCTGTGAATTCATGCTACAAATTTTACGGTCATTGCCAAGATTTGATTCCGAAAATTATAGCAACGTAAACAATTTAACATAGTATAGTATTTTTCTTTTTTTGCGGAGGAAAAGAACTTCTCAAGGAATTACTCAATGTAAAAATTTAAAAATTAAGAAACCTAGCCCAATAAACTTTACTTTTAATGGAACCTTCCAGTTGACCCGATATGGGCATCATTTTGGGATTAGTATAAAACAAAAATCTAACCAAGGGCAATAGCAGCACACTAGCTGAGCTCATTCTTGGTAAGGCTTATTAAAAGTATGATTACAAGACGGTAAGAAGCTACCCATTGTTTTTCATCAGCATTCAAATTTTACTCTATAGTTTCATAGTAATGGGTAAGATTTTTAAGAAATCCTCTGGGGGCTTTTCATGTTGTATTATTTATTTATTTTATGTTTTTCTCATAATGCTGCGTTTTAAACATTTATGATCATTTGGAAAATTTTACAGCATTATTTCATAAAGCACTGACCTTGCGAGTGACCAGAAAGCGTAATTCCTGTTATTTACATATCCCCGCACCTTTAGCAGACTGCTTTGACTTTTTAATATTTACACTTTTTTATTTGTTTTATTTTTTTCTTTTCATCGTATGGAATAATTGAGATGTTTTACGGAGCTTTGCACAGTTAGTCAGAGGTTAACGGATATGCGAATAAATATACGGGTGGACATTGGATAGATTATCTTTAATCCATTTTATATTATTTTCAAGAGTATAGGAATTTATTCTTTACTAAAGTAATGCAATTATTAATTTAAAATTGACACTAAAATGTCCTTAATAGCGTTTTACGTAAAATAAATTAAGTTCTATATAATCAAAAACGATATTTTTACACATTAAAAAACGAAAGTTAAGCGACGAACCTCTTTTTGTTTTTACAATAGACGATTTTGCAACAATTTTAGAGATAAGGAATTAAGGAGTATAATAAAAACCTTTTTATAAATTAAATTTAAAATGTATTTAAAGATAATAACTATGGAATTTCCCAACTAGCGTAAATATGCCCGGAAATAAATTGTTCTAGTAAATAACATCATTGATTTTGCACTCTGTAACGAATTATAGTCATTAATAGTAAGTTTGCTATTCAAGAAAGAAACAATGGAAAGAAAAAACCTTTTAAAAGGTTCTGGTGGCTAAATAACGACTAATTTGAGACCTTGTTCAATAACTTTGTGCCCATTTAGCCTTGACGCTAGAGTGTCTAGCTCTTAGTGTTCACTTAGGCTTACAACTGAATGTCCGCCGAGTTTATGACCCACAAATACCATTTTGTCTCTACCATTGCTAGATTATCGCAGTAGTACCGTGGTTATTTAATAATAGTAAAAAAATATATATATGGAAAAAGAAGAAAAATACTGCTGCTCGATCAAGTCAGTGAGTCACTTCACGCAGCCCAACTTTTTTGCTTTATTTTTCCTTATTTTTTTGTTTTAATTTTTTCTTATATCTTTTTTTATCGAAATACTATGAAACGCGAGAAGAGCTTTTGATGCAGTCCCCTTTTTCTCTGAACGGGGACAACGGGGACAGAGCGATGGTTTGTCGTGCCGGCAACCGATATTGGGCAATCTTAACTTTCGACTGTAAAGAAGCTGCTCTCCCAATAAAGTGACGGTTTTGTTACCTTCAAAAGTAACCTCCTATCCATTCAATTTACCTGACGTCGTTCCAAATAGGTAAAATGGACGGGCCTGCTTTTCTTTGTTTTTCCCCACATGTTTTTTTTTTTTTGCAAAACTTCTTTATTTCTTGGTCCCCCTCAACTTTGTGAAAGCATTTCTCCACTCATCGTCATGCCCTGTTGCTAGAAGAAATATTTCTGAAATGCATGGCAAACATCTGAATCTTATACTTTTCTCTTCTTTCTTCTAATTTTTTTTATGGGCGAAAAAAAAGTAAAATAACATTAGACTTTCAGTAATTTTTCCGTTGAAAAGGTTTTCCGATTGACCTTTTCGAAGCGGAAAAGCAATGTACCCTGGTACATTGAGCAATATGACTCTAAAATAAGTAAAAAATAAAAGAAGCAATTTTTTTCCTATCTTACGCATTGCTGATGTAACACCTAACACACATTTTAGCCGGAAAACGAAACAGGAATACTTCAGCGTCTTATGAAAAAAATTTTTTATGCTTTTCCTTCTTCGCTGTAGTTTTTCTTTTATTTTTAATCGCAATCGCAGAAAATACCTGTATTTAACAAGTCCTTGCAATATTAAAAAATAATATAATAATAAAAATAAAAATATATATCGTGAAGAATTTTGAATTCATCAAATGTTCATTTATTTATATATGATCTCCATTTTAAAAAGTGAATTACAGTTTTTTAATACCAGGCTAGCAATCAAGGAAAAGACTAATAGCAACTACTTCAAACCAGGAAAATTGCAAATGGCTTGCCAAGAGCTGAAGTCAATTACACAATCTCGTCGCACGAGAGTCGCGCAATTGCAGAAGAATTTTCCACGACGACGAGACGCTTAAAACTGTAAAATTACGGAGGTATATAATGCTAATTTGAAAAAAAAATACTGGACCTTTTTCAGATATTTTATTTAAAGAAAAACATAATTTCCTTATTTGAAACGATTTAGATTTAATTTCAGTATAATCGTCTCTATAGGTCTCATACTATTGCATGCAATTAATAGGTTTTGCGTCTAAGTATTTTGTTCACGAGTTCAAGTTCAGTATCTAAGTCTTTTGTAGTAAAGCATTAAAGTTATTAAACTAGTTACTAAATAGTTGTTTTTTTCTACCCCAAAATAGCCGTTTGTATGTATTACGAACATGAGATTATTAAATTTATTATTTATGCTATTATTAATTGAGATTTTCTCAAGAATTCTGGTAAATGGGGAATCCCATGAACAAAATTAAAAAAAACGTAGTAATCAATTGTGGGAAATGCCCTTTCAAAGCTTCTTCAAAGTCATACTTTGTTTATTAACAATAAGAGTATTAAAAACAGCGAAATTAACTCCTCATCGTTCACAGCAAGTTTTGTACTTCTTCTAAATGAGTTTGGTAAACGATTAAAAAATGTTGCACGGAAACCTGACTAGTAGGAAAGGGGAGAAAAAAGCGTGAATATTCAATTTATCATTTAGAAGAAAATATTAGACATATACATTTACTATAATGAAACATTAGCAGGTTAAAATAAAAATAAAATAAAAGGCAAGTGGTAAAACCAAATCCCAAGGAATAAAAAACACGCGGACGTGACTGGAAAGGAGAACATGAAATTATTTATTTGGAAAGACCGATCACGTTTTATTTTGTAACGGACAAAATGATTACTAAGCGATTTATATTTATCATTCAGACTTTAATGTTTGCAAACACTTCCTAGAACAAGAAAACTTCTCTATAGGTTAAAAATTAAGGACAAATTTTATGGGATAAAGTGGATGATCTGCAAGTGAAAGCTTTTTCCTTGAAAGAAGTTCCCTTAAACATACATATATAAGTAGGTGACAACCTACAATATAGTGAGTCATATACTTCTCAAGAGATTTCTCTTCGGGTTTTCATGAAGACAAAACTTGTATGTAAGAAGTTCAAGTTGTCATGAAGTTGGAAACCTTCGCAAACACTATGCACCTCCCACCTACTAGACAATAATGAGTCTTCCTACAAGTTTGCAACCACCGCATTCGCAAAGACTTATAAAGTGAACAAATCTGAATAATATCTGAATAATGTGCAGAGTTTTAAAAATTTGATTAAACTAGAGACTTTGAATAGTCCATATCTTAGAACATGACATAGAACATATGCATAGTTTAAAGTAGTTAAAGATCAATTCAAAGGTTAATGGAACACCTTGCATTTACTATTGGGAATACTTTAATGTTTATCCCTAAGGTACACATTTCAATGCTATTCAATGCTTTTAAAAAAATAATATGAAGTAAACGCTATGTTATTTTATACTAGTCAAAACTCAAACCACTGATTTGCCTGAAAGTATGTTTTCAGAGTATGAAGCAGGTACGTTAGACGTCATAACAGGAATATATTAATTCAAATTTATAAATCCCATATTAGCAATAAAATTTATAGAAGAATTTAATAGACTAAAACTTCATCCTATTATTTTACTGTAAATGTTAAAAAGTAGGTTGCATTGTAGTACTTAAAATTGTTAAATTTGTGCACCTGAATTATGTTTCAATATTCGTTGGGATGATCATTGATTCACCAATACGCAAGAAGAAGAATGCACTTGTTTAGAAAGTATATTGAACATGGGAAATACATCTGGATAGCCTTAAATCGCTTCAAGTTAAAAATAAAAATTATTCTTCACGAAGGAAAAGGGTGAAATCTCGTGGATGGTATGTAATGAAAATTGCGGATATTTTAAAAATATTCTTTAATCCATTTTATTTCAAACTAATTATTAACAAATACATTTACATGGTAATTTTAAAAAATTAACAGTTAATAGAAAAAATTAAATAGAAAACAGAAAAATATAGTGTTAATCCTAACGTCTAGTTAGTTTTCTTTGTGACATATTTTAGTTGTGATCCCTTAAATGAATTGCGAACTTTCGGAATAACTTCTGTAAAAATAATTGTACCAAGAAAAACCAGTATTGTTCCAATCCAGTGAAATATTGTAAACGGATTTTTGAAATAAATTATTGAGAATAACAACGAAACGAATTTTCTTAATGTCACCACCAAGGTGACTGTCAAAGATGAACACTCCGTTGTTAAAACGTAAACTGAGCTGATACATATATACTGGGTGAGAACGTTTCCAATTAAATGAACACATGCGATTGGGAGATTAATTCCTAAGAGTGGTACAACAATCGGAGCACTAGACGCTGCTATTTGCATATGTTCCCAAATATTATTGTACATCAAGAAGAATCCTGGCAGCGGAAGCAAATGCTGTAATGAATGTATTTAGTTAGTTTAGTATATAGTTCTTATCCCGTATAGATTTCTATAGTTACCGTGTAGAACAGAGCTTCGCTTGGATGTTTTCCGTATCTCTTATAGAGAACCTCCTGATAAATTCCCATTCGAGCAGAAACGAATAGAGCAACTGTTAATAAGGTGATTCCCAATGTCCACCAAAAAAACACTGAGAATTCCCCTAATTCGTCAGAAACCTTATTTACCTTTAAGTCAGGATTACTCGTATCTTTCTGTTGTTAAACAAATGAATACATAAAACACTATATATGTATAAACTCACAACATCGCTGCCTGATATGACTGTACATATTATGATTCCAGCAGTTATCATAAATACCGACAAGTATTTAGATAAATCGTAGGTTTTCTTCAAAATTAAAATTCCCATTATCATGTTAGCTATGAGAGAACCCTTTAAAGACATAGTCAATTTTCTTTTTTAATTTTTTAAAACTATTTTTATGCCTACCGCTCGAAAAATCATGTGTAGAGGCATTGGTATGTTGAAATCGAAGGCGTAATTATTACAAACGCTAACTACAAAAAACATGAGCACGAGGAGAAAATAGTCCTTAAGACCAATCTTTGGTTTTTGAGTTCCACATTTCGATGTGAATATGAATCCCTCAACCGAGATAAATAAGAATTGCAGGAATGTTATGAGATTTCCAGAACCTGGATCTGTCCTAAAAAATTTTTACATTACATTTATATAATGTGTAGGGTTTTCTGGATGAAAACTTACTTCACAAGAAGCTCCAGGAATACCACATTACTGCAGCATCCCACAAAAACGAATATTATTGCAAGAATAGCTTTGGTATTCATAGCTCGTATAATTGTTAAACTTTGCTTTACTTCCACTCTATATCACTTTATCGTATTATTAAAAACCTCAGCATATTTTTCAAATTAATATTTTGTTTTAATTATGGTCAAGTTTCCATTTTACTTTTTTTTTTCTAAATAGTATTTATGGTCTTATTTGTTATGTAACCTTTTTTTATAGAGAGGCTCCTAATTATATCGATTAAGAAACCGGGTCGTTATTTGCAGATTATTGCTGTTTCCTTGTGCTTCTTATAGTTTAAATTTTTAAGATTGTTTCAACCTCTTGTTTTTATAATAAGTATATCATAAGTTTTCTTAAGCTTCCATGAAATTGTTCAGGGAATATTTTAGCAGTTCACAAGAGATAATGATGGTATCTCATTTATAAAAGACTCGATAAAACTGTGCGAATCGGATGAACTTTAACCAGTCATTAGTCGACAATCAGCTTGGGCCGTGTCAATGTGACTAGTTGGAGCAACTGTCATAAGTAAGACCTCTGTTCCTATGGAACAAACGTGTAATTTGGTATAATTTTTAGCAAAGATCAGAATCTGTCAATTATATGTCAAAATGCTCTCAGAATAATTAATTTATTTTATAGCTAACAGAAAGGAATATCTATTACTTACTTAATTAAAGGCTTAAATTACATATTTCATATCAGAAATGAAAGTAGACAAAATTAATATGTTGCTAACACGGCAATACTATCAAATTTCCTAATAGATGGCATTTTCAAGTATCACGTTATTTCCTAACTCTTAATACGTGAAAATTTATTATAAATTATTATTAAAGCAGAAATTCGTCTTGTTTTTATTACAGTAGTAAATTGTAGTAATTTTATTACAGTAAATTGATTCTAATAATAATAGTACAAAGCCCTGTCTGCAGACGTGTCATAGCAAGCTTCAACGGTTATGTGTGATGTGTGATGACACTTTCTTGTTCGCACAACTTGGCGAGAGAAGGTTGGAGATAACTGCCATCAATCCCAATAAATACCACTTAGCCATCGCGAGCTGGCACCTTAGTGAGTAGTCCACTCTAAGCAGGGAAGTTGGGATTATATTGTCAGGAGCAGAGCGCAATTTTTTACATAAAATTCAGGCTCATAAGAATTCAGATTGGAGTGTTTGGAAAGTGCATATACCTGAAGAATTTTTTGAGTACATTTCAATCGTAAAATAAAGTAGGGAAAAGGGTGTTTTCTTGCCATTGGAAAGACGGAACCTTGCTTCTCAAGGATTTTCAATACCTTATTAAACGTACATAAAATCGAGTCGTAGCGAAAGCAACCGAAAAGTGAAAAACAGCAGATATGGCTCCAAAACAGAGGATGCGTATTGCAAATGAAAAGGCCAGCAAATACATCACAATGCGTGGAAATGTTCCCAAATCTTCGGTAAGGAGAAAACTATGAGTGATCAAGTTATTTAAAAAACTACTATCATGTTAATTTCACAAAATCCAGCTTATCTTTATTAAACACTGAAAATTAGAATATTTCTCTTAGAGAGAAAGATATTCGACCCACTTCTATGCCTATTAACAAAAGTGCCACGCCGCATTTTTGACATTTCGCTTAATGCGGTGTCGTGTCTGATTTTTTTTTATTAGTTCTACTTTTGTGAAATGTTCTTTATCATTTTAAGTTTTCTAGATATCCAGGAATATTGAAACTAGCGTAAAATATACCAATCCGGGAATACCATACTACGTCTCACTTTGCGTCTTGTTGACGTTTGGAATGTTTAAACAGGTGTTATCAATTACAGCACACATTTTTAATACCGAATTTTTACTTTTATACGGAACTTATTTATTTATTTTTTGTGTGCTATTCAAAATGTTTGTAGAGCACCTTCTCTTAAGCTGGATTTGCAATTGGTAGTAAATTGTTTTTTTAGATTTACCCGATATTTTTTCTCTCTACGATATTTTTCTACTTCCAGAAAAATAAAGACAACCAGTATCCAGTCGGACCATGGCTTCTCGCATTGTTCCTCTTCGTTGTATGTGGATCAGCGATATTCCAAATAATTCAATCAATTCGAATCGCGTAATTATCTGTCAACTACTGCTCAAAAGAGAAAAAACCAAGAATTAATTTCTTGGCTATTTTTTGGAATACCTTAAAATTCTAATAAATCCTACAACTATTGTTAACACAAAATTTTTCTTTTCTTTTTACTTTTTGTAAATTGTGTAATAGAGTTTGACTTATATTAAGTGTGAACGCAGGAATAAATGAGCCAAGTCAATCGAAAAAATTATGAATAAGCCCCAAAAGTAATAAAAAATAAATTTCTTCCAGTCCATTTTCCCTTTCGGCCAATTTCTGTTGTAATCTTTTAAGTGACAGAGCTGAAAAAATGACAACATGACTGAATAAAATAAAAGCATTTTTATAGCGAGGAGAAAAGCATATTTATATAAAAGTAATAATTTTTGTAAAATTTAAAAATAAAGAATACAATTCTATGGTAATTTCACTCTTTACAATACATCTGATCTAGGCCTTTAGAGGAGAAAAATCATGCGGATCATTTTTTTAAATATGTGAATTGGATATTCTTTTTTCTAATTTTCTGCATAGACTTAAGGGATCTTACGAGTGTTATTTAAAACAGGAATCTAAGTATAAGCAGAATATGATGTAAAATTGCTTTACAAAATAAATGTACATCTTACTGTTACAACCGACTTTTATTTTCATTTATTATGTTCAATTTCCCCTACTTGCAGATAACAGTATTTTGATTAAACCTTCTTCTTCCCAATTTTGCGATGCTTTTCCTAATTCGAACTGTCAAGATACAAGAAAAAATCTCAACTCTGCAAATAATCCCTTTAAATCCAGATAAATGTTTACTTTTCTTGGGCGAAAATTGATTTGTAGTGTAAATTTACATTTAATTCTACTGATATTTACGAATAATCAGCTCTTACCATTTAAATTAAAGATCTGGAGATGTATTTTCTTATTTAATTTATTATTTTAAATGCACTCTACGGCTAATACACGTCTAAAGGTATCAACTGCACAGAATGAAATGGGGAATATAACGGTTAGTAGGAGTACAGGGAAATTGTTTCGGAATTTTTTGGATGTAGATATTTCTCTCTGTTGCTTTCGCAACATGTTGCATTGCTCTCCTGCAACATAAGTACGAATTTATGTGGTTAAACATGCTGGTGTAAAATTTAAATATATGAGCCGTTTAATTTGAAAGTGTTAATGTTTTAAGAAATTTCTGCTTCACAAACTTTTAGCTTCTATATAACAAAAAAGTCCAAAATAATATGAAATGAAATTTTTTTTAAAAAAAGGGATATTTCAAATTAAACGGCTCATATTTTTCTAATATGGTTTTGTATTTTCTTTGTACACATTTTCCATTTAATATTCTGGGTTTGAGCATATAGTAAATAGGTTTGAACCAAGGGAATCAGTATGAATTGTTAATGTTTTTGTTTTTTTAGTTTTTAATATTATTAATATCACTTCCCAAACGCCCTTTTCTTTCTCTGTTTTTTATAAATATAATAAAAATAAAACTTTCTTTACTTATTATGTCTCTTTTTCTTAAATTTTTAAATAAATCCTAGTATAGTTGGACCATCCGGATAGATAGACTCTTGGATAGACGTATTTTGTTTTTAACTATTTACATATCTTTTATTTTAATAAATTCCAACAATCAGTTTAATAGTTATAAATTTATTACTTCTTTCGGGCTTACTCAACCCTGCTTGTGATTTAAATGCTAACTCAATAGTTCTAGTCGTGTAGGCAGTATGCAAGGATGAATACTGCATTACCACTTTAAAAATGTAACGGACTTGAAAAGATAGAAGATGGCTTTGTTTTTCTTAGGTTCATGTAGTACAATTTTGAGGTCCCTGCATGCTAAAGAGTGATTTTATGATTTTAATAATAAGGATCGAAGGATGAACATATGAAGTTTAGATATTTCAAACAGTTATACGATCGTCATAATGATAGGAATTGGGAAACCGTGTGAACGCCGCATTACAACGCGTATTTTTATTGTCACCTATGATTTTGTATGGTCTTATGGAATAGCAGTGGATTATTAGCTCTATTAATAAACTTCTAACACCAGGAGAAGAGAACTTTTGTAGTTCTGGCCATATTTGCGACAACCGGTCTTGCAAAATCTGTATTGAATGCTCATAGTACCGGTTACTATGGCACTTTTAGGTTATATGGAAAAGTGCATGTTGCTTTTTTCTTATTTAAATAAAGGAGGACGCTAGGGCAATGGATGCTGAATAGTAATTTCATAAGAAGTTTGGAATTCTCAAGCAGCTGATCGTCGTAATGATGGAATCAAGAAGTCATCGCAACGTTTCACCATAACTCCTTTTGATTGCAGTCCAGATTTTAATATGCTAAGCAAAGACGATGAACAGTAGTGTCTTATAGTAGCTTTGTACTAGCCAGCCGCTAATCTAACAGAAAGAATAAATCTCAGCTGTATAATAGCCAAAATAATAAACCCTGGGATAGGCAAAAGAGTATCAATAGTGACCAGTAATGTATGCAGATATACTAGTGAATCTGTCTTATAGATATTGAGATTTAACATCTTGGAAGATAAGTATAACAAATAAATGTTTTTTTCTAATCAATTAACTTTTCGTGTTTTAGGTATTTATCTATATATATATATATATTAACTAATTTGGCAGTTTTAGCAAATAACGTCACTAAATGATAGGATTTACCGTATTTATATCAATATAATACATAATAGAGGAAGAATTTAGCCCTTCCAAAATAAATAATCAGCTCAACATCAACATGCCTAATAATTAAGGATGTCTAGTCATCTCTAATAGCAAAATATCCTTAAGGTACGTTAAGTTGATAATTATAATATATAGTAAATCCAGAAAGTAGTTCTAGAGATTTAGAAATAATTTATTCACAAATTCTTAGTAATATTATCTAATTAATTCAAATCTAGCCAAACACGAAATTCGAACTGTTATTCATCTCTTTTCATTTTACTCTCCTGATTAACCCTGTCCACGTGTACGTTTCTCTCATCTTCCATTTACCTACAGTAAGTGCCCATTCAATTTGAAAAGTAGTCAAGTGGTACACCACTTAAGAATCGCCTTGATTACTTTAATATAATGGATGAGTGTCCAAAATCGGTTTGTTTACCCCATTTTTGGGGGTGGAGGGAGATTGGGAAGGCATTATGTCCTTCTGTAAATATCTTCACCTAATATTGTGGGTAGAAAAGTAACATTGGCGTCATATGTCCAAGCATTAAGCGTAAATGGGTGAAGAATGTTCCTATTGGAATGTGACACGCGTCGTAAACAAAATAAGACCAAACAGTGAAGAGGGATAGGACAGACTAGAGTACAGGGAAACAAGCAGGCAGGTAAGTAGACAGTAAACCATCTAGAGGTGTGCTACCTACCACTGCTTGCCGGTGTGTCTATTGGAAGAATAAACAAGGGATAAAGCTAGACAAACGCAATTAACAAATTGAAGCAAGTCATTTACCAAAGTTATTACCAGTTAGTAAGAAAATTATATAAGGATAAAATAAATCTCTTTTTTTTTTATACAAAATTATATGAAACAGGTGTCTCACAAATTAGCACTTCAATTATTGTCAAATTATTCACACTCAATTATCCTGCTCATGGCTTATGCTTGAATAGTAGAAATAATATGACTCAATTCTCCCCTTATACCCTTAGATATAATGCAAAGATATGAAGTACCCTCAAAGTTCGCAGGGGTTATGATAAAGCGGTATATACAGTTTGCGACTGGTCGTTCTTTTCATATTCAGAATAAAAGGCAAAAAAAATTAATGCGAAAAACGTGAAAAAATATTTTTATTTTCTTCCACATTAAAGCAAAAGCCTTTTATTCGTTATTTCCTTTCATAATTTGGTGACGAACAGTGAGGATTTTTTTCGGTTTCGGTGGTGACAGTAAATTGGGCATAAAAAGAAGGAAACGTTATTAAAATGACCTTTCAGTTTTGCATGAAAAATCACAAAGGGGTGGAATCGAAATTAAATTCATTCTGAATATTCAATGAGAGTAATAAATGATATTCACGCCTACAAATTCGTGAATAAAATTCCATAGCAATAATAGACAATAATAAAATCATATTATAGAACATCTTTCAAAGTAGACCACGTGTTAGAATTGATACTAATGGTCCCTTCGCTATGTGTATGGCATATTTTAATAACGACTCTATTAATATAATAAATTTCTCCCCCTTCCCAGCCTTCTCACCGAATTATAATTTGTTTGAATTAATTAGACATTTAATTTCTTGTATATGTATATGTTTGTCTCAGGATTTCCATATTGAGAAAAAAATTGCAATTGCAAATGTTTAAGTTTTTAGTAATAGAGTATTATTTAGAAATGGCAAGTAAGAAAAATTATATAATAACAGTATTGGTCAAATTGCATTAGAAAAGCGACGATTCCTAAGGCATTACTTTTAATTTAGTTTAAGTGGTTTTAAATAGGATTAACGATGTGCTACCCCTCGAAAGAAAAAAATTACAAAAAGAAAACAAGTAATCCTACATAAAAACTAAATCAATTTCTATTATGATCACAGTACTCCCGAATAGTCCGTTTTCACTCTTTTATTTTTTTCTTTGGTTTTTTTTTATTCACATTTTATTGAATCATTGACCACATGTTATACTTGATATCCCTCTTTTGATAAGGCTTATCCCTTGTTACTACTTGTCGACCTGTGCTGAAGTTGGTATTTCACTGAACATTTCTCTTTAAGCGGATTGAGGTTTGTTATCTACTCAAGGAAAATTATAAACAAATAGACTTGGTTTTGTTGTAATCTTTAAGGGGTTTGGAATAATAGCATTCCATTTCATATTCTGAGGGATTCTTGTTGATATCCTTATTAGCATTCTGTTATTGAGTTATTTTTCTTTATATGAATTTAATCGAAAATATTGTTCACTTTTCGTCACCATCAGTTAGTATTTTTACTAAAGATCAGGCGCTATGAACCGTGGCGCTGTAAAAGAATAAAATAAATTAGGGTAAAGCGAATCTCAGGAAAAAGGACAAACAATTGGAATAAAGGGAAACATTTTAGGGTGCTCAATAAAAATCAGATTGAATGCTTCAGTGGTAAGTTAATATGATCCCATGGGATACTATCGAAACCAGCCGTTCGTTGTATTCCAAATGGGGACCCACTTTTGCATTCCTAGGGATTGATCATGGAAGGTATATCCTCATTCTTGTAGTACTTTCTGTGTAATATAGGCTAGTCAAAAAGGGCTAAAGGGAATTCTGTATTGTTACTACTGAAAGAGGACGTCTACGTGTTTTACTAGATGTTATTCCCTCAATTTTTATTATTTAACTAGCTCCCATTTTTTTGTTCATTCTTCTTCATTCTTCTCTCACATCATAGCACCGGTATAATTTTGATAATTTATTATAATATATCTATCGTTGCCGTAGGAATATGATTTAAATAATGCAGACAAAATTATAATCTTTGGTAGATTTCAGTTACAAGGATATTTTTAATACATTGTTTTCTAAACATTCCCTTGTTTGTCGAATCTGGTCTAATTGGCATAGAGTCATAAAAATCTAGGGTGATTTAGGACACGTGACCTATCTTTACACGCTCAAATACTGAAATTATATTTGATTTATTCTTTATTAAGCCTTTTTGCTCTAATGCACAGAATTTCTCAAATACAATAACAAATTTCTAAATTGAATCGCTATAAAAGCAAAGTGGGAGGAGATAAAAGCAGGACTAGGACTTCGTGAAAACTAGGCTCTTTCTAAATGTTTACTCTAACTGTACGATTCTCCAGAGTATAACATTAAGGTGATAAGTAACACTCTCCAGTTTTCTATACCAACAAAATTTCTATTTAATCATTATAAGTTGAGTATAAAATAATGATATGCGATTATATCTTTCACTGGTAAACATCAAATATAAATTGAAAATTTACCTGTATTTACTTGTCCAATTAGAACATTGAAAGGGTCTTTAGAAAGTTATATAGCTGTTCTAATACTTTCCGCCCTCTCTTCCTCCCCAAATCTTTTGTAGAGAATTTAAGATTACTTAAAAGCATCAAAAGGGAGAATAGAATTCACTATGAAGATAGAAATAATAACAAGGTATTCATTATGTTACTATTAATGGTACTTATTTTAATGATGTGATGATCCCCATCCTCCTCCACTTACCATACACTATATATGAAGTACAAGCGTATCGAAATAAGAACTCTAAGCCGATTAGAGGCTCATACATTAATTAATTGCGTAATTGTCTTTAGAGTAGGGCCATAGAAATTCGGATTATTTTGTTAAATTGTATACGTTTTCCTTTTCAACGATTTATTGGTTATATTCGTGTTCAACGAATTCTTCCCCATCTCTTATCTAATCCATCCACATTACAAACAGATGATTTAGCTTTAAAAGATCTCGGCAGAGAGGTCAAAAAGTTGTTTAAGGATTGGAGGGAACGTTTAAAATTGGTTGTCCCATATTGCAATTTTTTCCTTTACCATTGAGTTAGAATGCATCAAGAAAGTTAATTTTAATGAATTTAAATATTTTGGCAATATAAAAAATAACTTTACACTCATAGACTTATTATTGTCTGTACCATTGATTATTTGTTATTATCACTATTCAGTTTCACATTTCACTAATTTGTTTCATTTTTATTAATTCACAGTAATTAACACAACGCCTTGTACACAACATAAGCCATCAATTTATGGTATTCTACAATACACTGTGATATACTGAAGCCAATCATCGGAAAATAACTAAAACTAGCATAGTTCAAGGATTTTCATGCACAATTCCGGATTTTATCACAACATATAGAACATACATCGATATTCGGAGGTTAACTTTAACTTAAGATCTACCGATTTAAGAATAGTATATTTAAGTATAAGTCAAGTAGCTCTATAAGTATTTTATTAAGTTTAGATTTGATTATTCGATTTAATTGACTCCACAAATCTAAAAACGGAATAAGGTGGCAAATAGGTATAATTTATATATTTTAATTTGTTCAACTGATTCCGTTTTTTGTTTGTTTAATTATTCCTTTATGCTGCACTCTTTGCTATAGCAAAATTAGGTTTTCTTATTTTTCGTTTTTTCATACTTTTCTTTATTCCAATAGGCGATTTATTAAAAAAGGCAACTTTCCTATAGTTAAGCATATAATAGCTTTATTCTTCTATTACTGCTATCACCAGTAAGGACTTAGAAAAATTCTGGTTTATTTAATTTTTACTAGCTTATTTCCTAAAATAGGCGATTTTTCTCTATTTAGCTGTTTAGTAGTGTTATTTTCCTTATACTGCTCTATCATGCATACCAGAATTCTGGTTTATTTAGTCTTTAGTAGCTTATTTCTTAAAATAGGCGACTTTTCTCTATTCAGCTGTTTAATAGCGTTAATTTCCTTATACTGCTCTATTAGGCATACCAGAATTCTGGTTTATTCAATTTTCAGTAGTTTATTTCCTAAAATAAGCGTATTTTCTCTATTCAGGTGTTTCATAGCGTTATTTACCTTATACTGCTCTATTAGGCATAGCAAAATTCTGGTTTCTTTAATTTTTAATATCGTATTTCCAAAAAGAAGCGATTTTTCGCTATTCAGCTGTTTAATAGTGTTATTTTCCTTATACTGCTCTATTAGGCATAGAAAAATTCCGGTTTCTTTAATTTTTAATAGCTTATTTCCTAAAATAGGCGATATTTCTCTATTCAGCTCTTTAATAGCTTTACTTTCCTTATACTGCTCTATTAGGCATACCAAAATTCTTGTTTATTCAATTTTTAGTAGCTTATTTCCTAAAATAGGCGACTTTTCTCTATTCAGCTGTTTAATAGTGCTATTTTCCTTATACTGCTCTATTAGGCATACCAGAATTCTGGTTTATTTAATTTTTCGTAGCATTCTTCCTAAAATAAGCGATATTTCTCTATTCAGCTTTTTAATAGCTTTACTTTCCTTATACTGTTCAATTAGGCAAAGCAAAATTCTGGTTTATTTAATTTTTACTAGCTTATTTCCTAAAACAGGCGATTTTTCTCTATTCAATTGTTTAATAGTGTTAATTTCCTTATACTGCTTTATTAGGCATATCAAAATTCTGGTTTGTTTAATTTTTAGTAGCTTATTTCCTAAAATAGGCGATTTTTCTCTATTCAGCTGTTTAATAGCTTTGCTTTCCTTATACTGCTCTATTAGGCATATCAAAATTCTAGTTTATTTAATTTTTAATATCTTATTTCCTAAAATAGGCGATTTTTCTCTATTCAGCTATTTAGTAGCGTTATTTTCCTTATATTGCTCTATTAGGCATATCAGAAGTCTAGTTTATTTAATTTTTAATAGCTTATTTCCTAAAATAGGCGATTTTTCTCTATTCAGCTGTTTAATAGCGTTATTTTCCTTATACTGCTCTATCAGGCATATCAGAATTCTGGTTTGTTTAATTTTTAGTAGCTTATTTCCTAAAACAGGCGACTTTTCTCTACTCAGCTGTTTAATAGTATTATTTTCCTTATACTGCTCTATTAGGCATACCGGAATTCTGGTTTATTCAATTTTTAGTAGCTTATTTCCTAAAATAGGCGATTTCTATCTATTCAGCGGTTTAATAGTGTTATTTTCCTTATACTGCTTTATTAGGCATATCAAAATTCTGGTTTGTTTAATTTTTAATAGCTTATTTCCTAAAATAGGCGATTTTTCTATATTCAGCTGTTTAATAGTGTTATTTTCCTTATACTGCTCTATTAAGCATAGCAAAATTCTGGCTTATTTAGTCTTTAATAGCTTATTTCCCAAAATAGGCGATTTTTCTCTATTCAGCTGTTTAATAGTGTTATTTTCCTTATACTGCTCTATTAGGCATACCAGAATTCTGGTTTATTTAATTTTTAATATCTTATTTCCTAAAATAGGCGATTTTTCTCTATTCAGCTGTTTAATAGCTTTATTTTCCTTATACTGCTCTACTAGGCATTTCAGAATTCTGGTTTGTTTAATTTTTAGTAGCTTATTTCCTAAAATAGGCGATTTTTCTCTATTCAGCTGTTTAATGGTTTTACTTTCCCTATACTGCTCTATTAGGCATATCAAAATTCTAGTTTATTTAATCTTTAATATCTTATTTCCTAAAATAGGCGATTTTTCTCTATTCAGCTGTTTAATAGTGTTATTTTCCTTATACTGCTCTATTAGGCATAGCAAAATTCTGGTTTATTTAGTCTTATTTAGTAGCTTATTTCTTAAAATAGGCGATTTTTCTCTATTCAGCTGTTTAGTAATGTTATTTTCCATATACTGCTCTATTAGGCATATCAAAATTCTAGTTTATTTAATTTTTAATAGCTTATTTCCTAAAATAGGAGATTTTTCTCTATTCAGCTATTTAATAGTGTTATTTTCCTTATACTGCTCTACTAGGCATTTCAGAATTCTGGTTTGTTTAATTTTTAGTAGCTTATTTCCTAAAATAGGCGATTTTTCTCTATTCAGCTGTTTAATGGCTTTACTTTCCCTATACTGCTCTATTAGGCATATCAAAATTCTAGTTTATTTAATTTTTAATATCTTATTTCCTAAAATAGGCGATTTTTCTCTATTCAGCTGTTTAATAGTGTTATTTTCCTTATACTGCTCTATTAGGCATACCAGAATTCTGGTTTATTCAATTTTTAGTAGCTTATTTCCTAAAATAGGCGATTTTTCTCTATTCAGCTGTTTAATAGTGTTATTTTCCTTATACTGCTTTATTAAGCATATCAAAATTCTGGTTTGTTTAATTTTTAGTAGCTTATTTCCTAAAATAGGTGATTTTTCTCTATTCAGCTGTTTAATAGTGCTATTTTCCTTATACTGCTCTATTAGGCATACCAGAATTCTGGTTTATTCAATTTTTAGTAGCTTATTTTCTAAAATAGGCGATTTTTCTCCACTCAGCTGTTTAATAGTGTTATTTTCCTTGTACTGCTCTATTAGGCATACCACAATTCTGGTATTCAATTTTTAGTAGCTTATTTCCTAAAATAGGCGATTGTTCTCTATTCAGCTGTTTAATAGTGCTATTTTCCTTATACTGCTCTATTAAGCATAGCAAAATTCTGGTTTATTTAGTCTTTAGTAGCTTATTTCTTAAAATAGGCGATTTTTCTATATTCAGCCGTTTAATAGCGTTAATTCCCTTATACTGCTCTATTAGGCATACCAGAATTTTGGCTTATTCAATTTTTAGTAGCTTATTTCCTAAAATTGGCGATTTTTCTCTATTCAGCTGTTTAATAGCTTTACTTTCCTTATACTGCTCTATTAGGCATAGCAAAATTCTGGTTTATTTAATTTTTAATAGCTTATTTCCTAAAAGAAGCGACTTTTATCTATTCAGCTGTTTAATAGTGTTATTTTCCTTATACTGCTCTATTAGGCATACCAGAATTCTGGTTTATTTCATTTTTGGTAGCATTCTTCCTAAAATAAGCGATATTTCTGTATTCAGCTTTTTAATAGCTTTACTTTCCTTATACTGTTCAATTAGGCAAACCAAAATTCTGGTTTATTTAATTTTTACTAGCTTATTTCCTAAAACAGGCGATTTTTCTCTATTCAGCTGTTTAACAGCGTGATTTTCCTCATACTGCTCTATTAGGCATACCAGAATTCTGGTTTATTCAATTTTTAGTAGCTTATTTCCTAAAATAGGCGATTTTTCTCTATTCAGCTGTTTAATAGTGCTATTTTCCTTATACTGCTCTATTAAGCATAGCAAAATTCTGGTTTATTTAGTCTTTAGTAGCTTATTTCTTAAAATAAGCGATTTTTCTATATTCAGCTGTTTAATAGTGTTATTTTCCTTATACTGCTCTCATAGGCATACCAGAATTCTGGTTTATTCAATTTTTTGTAGCTTATTTCCTAAAACAGGCGATTTTTCTATATTCAGCTGTTTAATAGCGTTAATTTCCTTATACTGCTCTATTAGGCATACCAGAATTCTGGTTTATTCAATTTTTAGTAGCTTATTTTCTAAAATAGGCGATTTTTCTATATTCAGCTGTTTAATAGTGTTATTTTTCTTATACTGCTCTCATAGGCATATCAAAAGTTTGGTTTATTTAATTTTTAGTAGCTTATTTCTTAAAATAGGCGATTTTTCTCTATTCAGCTGTTTAATAGCGTTAATTTCCTAATACTGCTCTATTAGGCATACCAGAATTCTGGTTTATTCAATTTTTAGTAGCTTATTTCCTAAAATAGGCGATTTTTCTCTATTCAGCTGTTTAATAGTGTTATTTTCCTTATACTG
>MNCL01000416.1:0-28079 GCA_001932985.1 Proctacanthus coquilletti
ATTACACAATCCGGTTCACACAAACGCAAGTGGAAGATCTCACGTCCGTGGATAGGCAAAACGACGAAATTCTGAAAATTCATAAAAGAGCACATCGTAATGTTCGCGAAAATAAAATCCAACTCTTAGAAAAGTTCTACTTTCCTCAAATGAACGCGAAAATAAATAATCTGGTAAGACAATGTGCAATATGTAAGGAGCAAAAATATGATAGGCATCCAAATCGCCCAGAACTTAAAGAGACGCCAATCTCCCAATACCCAGGCGAAATCCTTCACATAGACATCTATTCCACGGAAAGAAAATTGATCCTAACCGCGCTAGATAAATTTTCGAAATATGCACAAGTAAAAATATTAAAATCTAAAGCGATCGAAGACATTAAAGAACCCTTACGCGAGCTACTTTTCACCTTCGGTGTTCCAAGAATAATCGTAATTGATAATGAAAAGTCACTTAATTCCGCCTCAATCAATTTCATGATACAAGATCAACTCGGTATTGAAATTTTCAAAACCCCCTCCTTATGCTAGCGCAGTAAATGGGCAAGTCGAAAGATTTCACTCCACCCTCACGGAAATAATGCGATGCATAAAAGCCGATGGAATAAAAAGAACTTTCCCCGAATTACTTGACAAAGCCGTCTATGAGTATAACTTTTCAATACACTCGAAAACGGGAAAGAGACCACTCGAAGTATTTTTTGGAAGAAATGTAAGCATCAATCCAGAAGGCTTCGAAAGGGCCAGACAAGACAATATCACCCGACTTAGAGAAAAACAGAAAGCCGACTTAAAGTACTCAAACAAAAATCGGCAAGCGATTAAAGACTACAATCCTGGCGAAATTATCTATGTGAAACAAAACAAACGAATCGGTTCAAATTGTCTTCTAGATATAAAAAAGAAACTGTAAAAGAAAATTATTCCAAAACCGTATTAACAGAATCCGGAAAAATAATCCATAAAGGTAACATTAAAAGCTAACATTTTTTTTCCTGGCTCTTAATTGCCTCTTGCTCAGCGGAGGTAAAAATTTTGGATTATTCTAATGCAAAAGTCATTGCACTAAGTACAGGATCTTCAAAAATACAAACGGGAACACTAAAATTAATTCATGTCATCGACTTAGAATCGTATAATAAAGTACTAACCGAATTAGAAGCGAATTTGGGAAAATACGTCGAGACGAGCCATCCTATGCACCCGCTCCTATCGCACGAAATTTCAAAGATCAAAACATTAATTAATAGAATAAAACCTAACACGAAAACAAAAAGGTCACTTAACTTTTTAGGAAGCGCATGGAAATGGCTAGCTGGAAGTCCAGATCACGATGACTTCCAAATACTTAAATCAAAAATTAATGACGTATTAGAAAATAATAATAAGCAAGTAGTTATAAATAGGTCAATTATAGATAGAGTAAATGACATAACAACAATAACAAATAAAATTTTAGACGCATTTAAAACTAAGGAAGATAATAAGGCAGACATAGCTAGAAATATAAAATACAAACTTGAATTGATAAAAGAAGAAATATTGAATATAGAATATGCCATACATTGGGCCAAAGCAAACATTGTAAATTCATTTATTTTGTCAAACCACGAGATGAACATAGTGAAAAAATTATTTGAAGATAACAATGTACCTTATTTAAATCTAGAAGAAGCAATAGACTTTTCAGAAATCAAAATAGCAGCTAACAATTCAACTCTACTTTATATCATTAGTATTCCTGATACCAAAAGAGAATTATGTAATACTATTCTATTAAGAGCCATAAAAAGAGAAAATCTAATAATAAAATTGCCATTTGAAAATATTTTGCAATGTGGAAAGACAATATATGGAATAAGAGGAAAATGTTTATCTAGAAGTAAGCTAACTATCTGTAATAATGAAAATATAATAGATATAAGTAAAATAAGTTGTATTAGCAACCTACTCGAGAGCCGCCCTGCAAACTGTACAGAAACTGACAATCAACACATTCCAACCATAGAAGAAATCTTCCCAGGTACATTGCTCCTAAACTAGTTCAGCGGGACAATCTTCGTAGATAACGAGGCTATGAATTTAACGGGCACCTTCATCATCCAGCATCACAATTCAACCTTTAACATCGGTAGACAAACTTTCATCTCTAAGGAAATCTCAGGCATGAAGACACTTCCACCAGTCATGCAACCCGATACCACCTTCAAAACCATAGAGGAGATACTCACTCTACAAGCAATGAAAAACTTGCATCTTAATAATACCGGACGTATCAACGCCATCGAAGATGAAAGTCGCGCAGGCTATCTTGCAAATTTTGGGCTAAGTTCTACAACCATAATGATACTAATAATAGTTGCTCTTGGCAGATTCACTAATCGTTGCAAACGAAACCAAGAGTGCCAGGCAACAACAGTAGCAGAAATTCCGATGACCATCACCATAAATGAAGACCCTCCGAAGGACCAATTGCCACATCCTCCTCCGGCGCCTCCAGCATTGTCGGACACCACGAGAGTCAACCAAATACCTTTCTTCTAAGAATGAGGACATTCTAATCTAAGGGGGGAAGTATTAACGCAACATTAATCGTTAACGTAAGCTAAGTAAATAGAGCAACGACACCTGCGCAAGGGAATTGAAATTGATCAGCAATTGATCGCTGACACAGCTCGACACGAGCGACCGCTGCCCCGATTCTACCTGTTGACGCCAGGCCTCTTGTAGACTTTAAATAGGCAAATTAGTGTAATTAGTTTTAGTCTTTTCTATCCTCTGATTCTTAAGCGAAATTTGTGTTTTTTTTCTACATTTAAATTTATGAAAATTTAACTTATATCTTGAATTTATTTTTAAATCACTTCTGAAAGTTCATGAAGAGGTGATTAGGAACTCATTGTGATGGGTATATAATTTTTCTTCATTGACATATGCTGAATAGTTTAATAGAAACGGTAAGACTGCATGTAACTCTTAAACAAATCCTTTTGGAGAGAGAGGATGTGTTTAAACAAGTTGGGGAATTTAATACAAATTAGATGTCGATTCAAGAGGTTTGTCGATCGTTCATGAAATGATCCAACGTGCCAAAGGAATTTAATATTCATATTCAACTGCATTTTTAAATATTATTTGAAGATTTTGTCTGTTTGTTACAAAATTACTTGAATTAGTAGTATAATTAAAAACAATTAATGTCTTAAAAACGATGAAACTTGCAACAATGAGTGAGAATTTAGATGAGATTAGAGTTATTTTTCTTTTAATTTTGTCCAATTGATTGGAATTCAGCGTAGAAAGTTTGTTGAGGTTTTTAAAGTTTATACTATAACACAAAAACATAAACTGCCAAGAATACTATAACCTGAAATTTATCTAATCCTGAAATGATTTATTTTTTACACAAACATTCTTGAATTTTATAGACCAATGTGCGATTTCAAGAAAGTTCGAGTTTTTTTACTGCTTGCCATATGAGAAAAAATATATAAGACAAAAATCCATATAATGACGCCTAATGCTCAATATGACGTATGAAACCTTACACATCGCAAAGTGGAAAATGGTTTAATAAAATCTAAAAATAGATAACAAAAAATTAACAATACAGATACATTTTTTCCGAGTGAAGTCACGGATTTTGTCTAGTACTATATAAAAATAATCTTAAAAGCGCTCCAATTCTATATCCAGTGAGTTACGTCTATATCTTCACTTCCAATTTAGCGATCATTTCCATATTTCCCATTTCGAATAATAAGTAACATGGATTTATCTGAGGTAGCGGTGTCATACCTCAGCTGTATACCTGATTGAGATAGTGATTTTAATTACAAATTGTAGACAATACCACTACAATTTCGATTAATATATAAACAATAAACATGATCGTTGTTATTATTTTTTTAATCGAGATAACTGTAATTTATTTCCAAATACACTTTATAGTGTACTTTATTTTTTTAAAAATCATTTAACCGAGTTGAAATTTTAAATGCGTGTAAATTGAATACGTATATAGTATATTTTTTCTTCAATTGCAATAAGGTTCAATAAACTCTCTGTTAAATTAATGTCAACACTTTTATGGCTCAAAAATAATAAAAATATTCTTTTTGATCACGTTTAGAATTATTTTTAATTGTAATATTATTCAAAGACCTTGAACCAGCGCATTAACTAATTTAATTTCCATTTCTAAGTTGATCTAAATGAACTTCAAAAGTCCATTCGAAAAGGTAAATTTTATGATATTTATTTTCTTCAAAAATACAAACTTTTCAACTACTAAACGTAGACTAATTTCACTCTTTAATCTTGGATGAAAATGTACTGAAATATCCGTTTAAAATCAATTTTTTGTATCATACATACCTGACTGTCTAGTGCACCTGGTTTTACTGAAGAGTGCGTATGACGGTATTTTCTTCTTGTTGAACCATGTGGCGAATGTAAAGTGTCCCCGCTCTCTGAACTCTGAATGCTATAACGACGCTCCTTAGCTTTGCGTTGCTCATCTCTTCTTTTTCTCTGCCTTTTGATTGCCAAAGCAGAGTGAATACCTACAGAATGCATGTTTATCTGAAAGTATTTAAAAGCAAATTTAGTCGTTGTTTAATTTCAAATGTATTCTATGTGCATAAGAAATTCGCAAAGGTGAAAAATTGTATACATTATAGATATTTTCGTATAAACGTGACAACAGTAATAACAACATGTATGACATGTAATGTGACACGATAACACGTGGCAATTTTTACAGGATATAAAAACACAATCCAGAAAGAAATTAAAGTGATGTGAAATGGAATGTACGTAGTTCAACATTTTGAGAATATTATAAAATAACATATATAACAATACTGAATTTTATAGTTAATATAAATAACATCGATTACTTCAGAATTCCATAGGCGATGCTGCAATAGTTGAAGTGAAGTAAAAAGTATTGCTTTCAAACATATTTTAACGCCTGAAATATCACTTCATATAAATATCTTCTGATCGAGCGAAGATGCGCAAATCTAATAGGACAAATACAGATTTTACTTATTTTGGTGGTTTTTGGGAAACTTTGCTAAATAGAGTAAACTAATCTGATTAAAATATGTTATTCAAGATTTCATCTACGCCGAAATGACTACTGACCGATCGAACAGTGCGCACAGATTCATATTTTTATTCTTTATTCGCTCAACTTTTGACTTCTTTGAAATCATCGTCTTAATTTTCAAAATTCTAAAGTTTTGTATGAATATTTGCTACATAGGGACGTCTCGACAGTACGTAGCCTTGGAATATTTGTGATCTGGACGATGGGAAATTTAGAAGTCAAAAACTTGCAATTATTCAATCCGTTGGGTTTAATCTTCCCATGCTAAAATATAAGAGCAGCCAATCATCTTCGCTAGTATTCGCATCGAGTATGAAAGGTATATTATCGCTTGGTTTAATTAAAACCGGAGCTGAGCATATTTTCAAACGCGACCCGTTTATCTACTCTTCAGGTCGACACTATGCTTTCGAATGTCTTAAGAGCATCAAGTCATATGAAATATCTTTTTATTTGATATTCATCTTACTAAGTATACTATAGCATAAACAACGGGCGTACTTATGAAAGTCGAGTATTAAAACTTTAATGACCGTCGGTACAATAGTTGTATCATAATACAAACCATGTAACGTTGACGTCCGATAATATAACATTTGTATCATTCGCTGCCATAGGTTAACGACCAATAGTACAAACTACGCATCATTTTCGATTTGACTGGGAACGGGTGCGGAAGTTGAATAAGGATTTATTGTAATTTCTTTACCTTCAGTTAGGCAGACGCGATCAAATTAAATTTCGTAACAATTTATTTCTATTTTATTGTATTTATTATTTTTAATATTTCGTTTAGAATGGAAAACGAATCAGATGAATATATTTTTCACGATAAATACGTTGATAATTTATCAAAGCGAGATGAAATGAGCGATAGTGATGATGAAGCCATGATGATAATCGGGCGCCATCCGGTGAAGTTTCTTATGAAACCGCGCGGCCTGTAAAGTGTTAATTCATTTTAAGGTCAAATTTAAATTTATGTTATTGCTGTAACGCACTTTAAAATTCTGACCAGACCAGCGACTCACACTAACAAACTAAGGAAATCTGGATGAACACGCTATCGCAATCACAAGTATCGCGTTGCTGTTCAGTTGTTACCAATATAATATTGAAGTCTTCTTTTAACAAAATCATGGATGGAGGTCAAGGCGGTATTCATCCTAAAAAGAGTTAAAACCTCGCATACCAAACCTAAGGATTACAGATATGTCTGTCTTCCTTTCTCCCAAAAACTCTCAGAAGACTAATAAATGATAAATAATCGCTAATGATTCTTCTCCCTTCGTTCTTGATATCAATCCGACAGTGTTCAGAGATATAGCTTTAGAAGAGTCGCTTATTGGAGTTATAGACCTAAAATTCCGAAGCAGGGTTATAGGATCCACCCTAAGTACCTCCCATTTCCCCAGATTATCAACACAACCATGCCGCAAGGAGAAATCCTCCGCCACTTCTGTGAAACCTACTGGTAAATGGTTTGGTCCTACAATCGGGTCTCACAAGATTACACAACTGGAGCACCAAATTCGGTCTAGTGGACAATTTAGAGAAAATAGGGCTGGTGCTATTCTTCAGGAAATATAAAATACTGACCTTAAAAACTTCCCAATTTAAATTAAGTTCAAATGAAGCTGCTTTGGTCTCATACTAGAAACAAAACTATATTGGAGCTTAGTATTCAAGAAAAGATTCCCAAAGCCACCGCGAACCTATATTGTTGCAAAACAGCCATTGGAGACAGTCGAGGAATGGGACCACAAGCAGGCCACTAGCTCCATATGATTGTCACTAAACCTATCTTGACATATGAAATCGTGATTTGGTGGCCTGCCTCAAGAAGGGCAATCCACCGGAGCACTCTGATAACTGAGAATTACGTCTTCCAAGGCTCTAAATATCATTCTGCATTTTATACCGCTAGATCAATTCAGTAAATAGTCTGCGGCTTCCAAAAGCATTAGAGTCAACTTGATGCCGCCATGGATGAGCGCCGAATTCGGACACTCTAGGCCACTTATTCCACACCAGGCAGGAATGAAGTGAAGGGATTTCCCGATGGTGAGTTCAGCAAACACTGCGGCGTGACTCTTCTCAAAATGTCTGGACCTAACGGTATCTTTTTGACTACCGGACCACTGTAGTGTTTTTCAAGCAGCGGTAATAGCAATCGAAAATGTAATAAATCGGCTATATCATACTAATACACACTTAAATTAAGTGACGATAGCCAAGCGTCAATAGATTTATACAACTTCCAAAGATGTTTTAAATTGCCGCCTATCAGCTTGTCAGCTTGTCACAGTTATGTTCCAGATAATTGTAAGGCAAACTAACTATCCAGAATCGGCACCACCCTACCAACTTTTGATGCACACCATCAATTAAGTATCCCGCTGACTTTATGCAAGTTCACTATAAATAAAGAATCCACCGAAAATGAAAACTAAAGATGGCAAGCTGAACGGACGTGCTTAATCAATAGGTAAGTTTGGCCAACAGTAAGAACGATCCAAGCGGTTAATCTTGTTAGAAAGAGGCTGCATCCAAAAATGGTAATAGGGGACACAGGATACTGCCTCATAGGCAAGCATGCCCACAAGCTCGAAATCCCATTTAAGTACTTTTGCCGAAGTAGGAGGAGGAGAACCTGCTTCACTTCCTTTGCCAAAGGCCAGTTCTTGCTAGGCTCTGCGCCCATACCCTCGGTAGCCCCTACTAAATCCAGCGGCTTATGTACACCACGGACCCGGGCAACGTAACAAACGTGACGCTACCTGAGCTGCCCAGCTCATCCGACAAACCTCAGATCTTCTGACTTAAAACTTCTCACGATAATGTGTATTAATGCAGTAATAAAAGCACCACGGATTATACAGGAGTTCGAATGAGCGAAGTCAGTAATCAGGACAACACTAAGCACTATAAAACAAACAACAGTCGAGACAAATGTTAGCTATACTCGTATTATATTAGTCCTGATTCAAGCAACAGGAAAAGGTGGACACCAAAATGTAAAGGAAATCAAAAAGTTTCGGAAACTTAGCCGAAGTCATTATGTAACTCTGAGTTATTGTTTACTCGGGAAAATGTTTCATGTAGCAACAAGTTTAAAGGCAACTAAAGGTTCCATCGCGAAGACCCTACAGGAGCAGCAAATGTTTCAAATGGAAACGAAATTTAATAGTGATAAAAAATTTGGATTCATTCTATAACACTACAAACCTGATGTCATCCGTCATCAGTTCAAAATGCTGCGAAAAAAATAAGGAAAAGAATAGATAACAAGAATTCGTAAGTATTCCCGCGGGTGACGGTGCCGGTGTTGCCCCAGGTAAGTGGAAGTGTAAGTGGGGTCATTTGCGGGTGAACCGTGATGGCTACTAAAAAGAGCTGAGCTGGTGCCGCTTTAGCTCCTGGCCTTCCCCATGGCAGAAATGGTGCGGAACCACACCATCCCAGCACTCGGCCAGGTACGAATACAGGTAGGTGTGCGAAAGGCGCGATCAGTAGGGCAGCTATCAAATTCCCAGCTGATCGCACTACGAGTACCACACCAGCGCCAGCTTGGCGTAAAATGCAACCGAGGAAATATCGCATTTAAAAATATGTCGAATAAAGCCCACAAGCCGGGATAGTCGAGAGCTAAGAGACGGGGAATGAAACTTATGCATACGACTTCTAAGGAGTTTGAAAAGCAGGTTTGATCGAATCGGGGGTCGGAAAATAAAAGTACGTCCCCTCAGGGCTAGAAATTATTAGTACATCAAAACGACAGGGACATCTCCCGGTAACAACAAGCCTGAGAAAGGCTGAGTCTCTAAAAACACCTTCACCTTGGACGAGAGTAAGTTTGTGCCGGAATTCCGGAATTTCGGGCTCTCCGCCAAAGCGGTTGACGTATTTCTCCAAGCGGTTGATAGGTATTTCTCCATTACCTGCAAAAACTGTCCAACGCATGAAAACCCCATGGGAGAGAGCGAGGACCATCGTGTGTGATTAAGATGAGAACAATCGGTTTACAAAGATCACCATTTGAATTCCGGATGAGGATAAAACTACGTCCGAGGAGTTGCTTCATAGGGTACGCCTGCAAAACAGGACCATGGGCGTCGATAATTGAAGATTATACCACAAGGGCGAGGATAATCCCAATGAGATCCTCCTAGTCATTGGGCTCGACCAGACGTATTTCGATGCACTGCAGGCTAACGGGGTCTAGATAGCCCACGGACTCCTAGACCTAACCGCAAAAATTAATATGGCGAAAGAGGCGAATCCGACGGTGGAAAGTGAGTACACGGAGAACAAGACGCCAAACAGCGGGGAGAAATGCCCTGACACCGACGCCATGTCCGAGGTTTAGTACACCTTGGTGGTGGCCTCAGATATTAATATAAATTGTCATTCAATATCTTATAGATTAACTTGCAACATAGCAAGTCGGCTTCAGCTGAATTATACATAACATTTGCTGTGGGGCATAAAAAAACCTTGTATTTACAAAAAAACAGACTCGAGGGCATATCCAAATTAAAGGTAGAGTTTTGTATGATACTGATGCAAATAGGCCCACAGATATCTGTCATAAGACCCAGATGAACCTCCTTCAAATTGCGAGTTCAGGCAATTTCAACTCGCACCACATCTGCTGGTGAAGTACGAAAATAAACAAAAGAGGAGCAAGCTTACTTGAGTTCATCATGACCACGGAACTAACTAGCCTAAATAACGGTCATGGACCGGATTTTGTAGACGTGAAACGATAGATATCACGTTGTGCTCTTTCGATCTGATGGAGCACACTGTAAACTGGGAGTTATCTATTGACATGCAGAAGCAGTGCAAAAAGGAGATCAAGTTGGTCGAAATAGAAAGCACTACAGAATCAGCTGGGATACATAAAATCCTAAGTAACGACAGAACTATACAATTGTACAACTACCAAATTTGGAGTATGTTAATGACGACCTCTCTATAGGAAAAGATTTTCTGGAATCCCACTTTCTTGGTTGTAAAGATGTAACTGACGACATCGTCGATGAGTCGTATGTATGGTGAGGGAAAACTCATTGAGGGGCTATGAACTCATTTCTATCCTATAAAAATCTGAGGAGGAATGGGATCTTTCCAGGCATGTTACTAGAGGCCAAACCGCTCAGAAGCGAATCACTGATAAGACTTTACAGAGCTGTTCTGGCCTTCGGATACATACCACGTAAGTGTATTTCCAAACCTAGCAAATGTATGTAGCTATAAATTGACGAAATTATATCGGCTAATTATGCTAACAAGTTTCCTGATGAACACACTAGAAAATATAGTGAAATATACAGTACATTAGATCGAAAAGCCTGTCTGAGTTCCTACTGCATACTCTGCCTCGAACAATGACTTTCATATGGTAGATATAATCTTCTCTATGAAAGTAAGTAAGAGACTCTGTTTTTTCGACTTCGAGAGGGCTTTTGACAACACCAATCTGCAAGCGGTTAGCTCTGTTATGCTGAATCATGGCACTAACTCAACCGTTGCTAAGTAAATTAATAACATGTTAAAAAACCTTGTTGTGTACATCAAGATCGGATACCATGAAGTCTACAAAATAGTCGCATTAATATGCCTCCAGGAAGGCATTCTCTTTCTACTATTATGCTGTTTGATTGTTATTGATTAAATCAGCAAATTTAATGGGATGGGATGCTTTGCTGTTGCCTATGCTGATAATATATTTATGCTTAGAAGTGGTAACTTCCTGAGTACATTCCGTGAGTTTCAGCAACAAGAATTGCTCATGTACCAAGAGAGGAATCTTTCAGTCAACGCGGAGAAGATCTCAGCATTAGTCTTCACAAATAAGTGGAAGCTGGAAGGCTTGCATACCCAAAACTATTTGGAAAATGCATGCGCTACGTTAGCAGCGTTAAATACCTTGGCATAAAAATTTACAAGAAGCTAAACTGCACGTTGCATCACCGGAGCGACCACCTCTTCTTATGTGAATGTCCCCGCTTCTCTCGATAACATATAAACGTCTTTGGAAAAAGTATATTAACCATTGACGAGCTGGGAACTTTTACGCTGTCCAAAGCGATAAGCTTTGTTAAACGAACCAAACGATTAGCGGCATATGAAACACAACGAGATTAAACATGTTGACAGATCATCCTCTGAGGTATGCACAAAGAGCCTTATGGTCTAAGTGCGAAGTCTCTTATATCTACCTCTCAAATCTACAATCTGCAATCTGCTTATATCTCTTATATCAGAAAAATTGCAACGACTTTCGTTCCGAACACATCGATTTACTGCCGGCACCCCTCCGACCCCCGCCCTCTCCCACCACCGCCATAACTTTCCACCTGACTATAAATCATCGTCCGCCATGTCCTTGCCGCTCTACTATCAAAATGTTAGAAAAATTATCAATGTTTTGACGCTACGATGCTCAAGACCTTCAACTCTTCAGTATCAAAGTTTGTATTTATCAAACTTACGCTAAGTAAACGTCTGCAGTACGTGGTTTGTTGTTCTATTTGCCCCTCTCAACTACCAAAGTTACAAGCTCACAATCGAAGCAACTTACACCTTGCAAATTTTTCTAACGAATTTATTGTCCTTTTAACTTCCGTCGTATTCAACGGATATTGTCAGAAGATGGTTTACACTATATTCGCTTGAACACTTTCTCCTCAAAGAAGCTCTGTTCGCCGATCAATTTTCGGATCTGGCATTTTACAAGTTACCGGAAACCGAACCGAAATAGAGAACTAGATTTAGTAGTTTCATCCGACCCAGTCAACCGTTTCTCCCTCAATTCACGTCATTCCCCTTTTCTTCAAACTCTTACGAACATTCTTACTCCTATTTAAATTTAGACTCTCTTATTCCTTTAATTTCTGCAAAAATAACTTCCTGAAATTACGCCATTTGCTTGACAATTAAAACACCCATCGAATATGCACTTGCGACCGCCTACACGAAAATATACTTCTATCTTGTTTAATCTATTCTCTTTCGCTTTGTCAAAACTGTTCCTCATCTCCACCATTTTACAGCAAAGAATCACGTGCTTTCCGCAGCAAAGGAAATAAACTTTAGCATATTTTTCTTCTATCCAGCTCAGATTCTGACTATTCAAAAAACGAATTCAAGAACGATTACAAGCTTTTCTGACGACCTTCTAGCCTTTGTTTTTAAAAAAATGTGCCCAATGACTAACTTCCCTCTTCCTTCTTTTGGTCGCACAAGGAGTATTGTCACAAAAAAGAATGTTGTGTCAAATTTTTGTATTATAGCTAAATTGTTCTGCATACCGCAGCTCTTAAAAAAATGGACCTAAATTCTTTGTTTTTTCACGCCTCTCCTCCCCCAACATGGCTTTTTCGGAAACGGATATAAAGGCTGTCCAGCGGAAAATTTTCGAGTTTGAATGGTAATTGCTTAAAAACCAGCGAAGTGGGGTAAACGGGAGAGGTGTCGTTCGAAGCGCATGATTTGCGAATCGGGAACACACCGTGCTTTCGCGGTCGAGCAATATTTGAAGTGCTCGGGCTTCACTTCAATATTCAACGATTAAGTGATGGGCCGAGCACTTATCTGGTCGTGGGTGCAAAGGTTTGGGCAAGAAGGGACAATCATCAAAAGAACTCCTCCGGGACCACCAACATCAGCAGCGACACCAGAATATGTGGCTCAAGTCCGAGACGAAATTATTCGGAATCCACATAAATCGATAAGAAAGATTGCGGCCTCTACTGGAATTAAAAATCAACAGTGCGCGTTATTTTCAAAAAAAAAAATTAAAATTTCACCCTTGCAAAATGGAAACCGTGCAAAGTATCAAGGAAAGTGATTTTCCCTTGTGAGAAAGTTACGCAAGAACAATGCTTGAACCTTTTCAAACAGCATGAACACTTGGTAACATATTGTTTAGTGACGAAGCACATTTTCATATCGATGGCTGTGCCAATAAACAGAACATGCGTTACTAGTCCCCCATCGAAAACTTTTACATTCTCCAAAAACCACAGTGTGGTGTGTTTCTGCCCGGGGGATAATTGACCCTAAATTTTTTAACCAGTGACAGACGAATCAATGCTGAAATGTATTGCCGAATGATTGATGAACTTGTGTTGACGCTATTTCAGCAAGACGGTATCACTCCACACACAGCTAAAGTCTCGATGGAGAAGCTGAAGGCAATTTTCCGAATAAACCGACCAGCAAGTAGGGAGACATACCCTGGCCACCTCGCTCGCCGAACCTAACACCTTGCGACTTTTTTCGTGGGGATACCTGAAGTCAAAGCTTCACTGAAGCAATCCTCGAACTATTCAGGCCCTACAAGAAAATATCTGCCGCGAAGTTGCCGCCATTGCACCAACGCTTTGCTCTCGCGTATTTGCGAATTTACATCCCCTACCATCTACGGAATCTATTTGCTACCGGATGAACCAATACTTTCTGTTAGTTCTCTGCGTGACCTAGATTAACTCTGATATCGAACTCAATTTTCTTTTTTTCGATTTCATCTTTTCATTCAAAATACCTCACTCGTATATCTTGATTACCTCCTTCTGATCGTTGACTCTTCCTTATAAATCTTTTATAGTTTTAATTTTATAAATTACTAACCCCCTTGGAGGTACACGTATGTACCCTTCTATCCACCATATTAAATATTGTAGTTTTATTTATTGTAGTTCTAGTTTCAGACTTTTTTGTAGCTCGTATTAAGCGTCGTTTATAAAGAAATACCTATGTTTAGATCATTATCGCTAATAACAGTAACAAAGGCTATTACTTTCTACACTATGCTGTTGTTAAGAAAAATAGTCCAAAAACGAAATTAAAAGTTGTCTTTGATAGTTCAGCAATTCGAAAACTAGAGAGACAAAAATCATAATACAGTGTAGAGTGTTGGTAGACTATGATTTCCGTGCCCTCGAGGTTTAACTACGGTTCCCTATGTACTCTGATAGGGGAAACTCGTTGTCAATATATTTGCAATATTATCAACATCCATTTAAATTTGTTTAATTTGGATTCAAATTGTTAGCCAGTCCGAAAATGTTTGTAGGGGAGTATCTAGTAACCTAACAGATAGATTGAGAATACACGGCCACACGGCTAGCGAGACGTTACGCACCAGTAACAAGCCACAACCTACATAAAAATGTTGACCTTGCTTCGCTACGATCGGATTAGCCCGATCCGGATTACAGCAGGTCCATTGTGTTTTCATCCTTCCCATTTCAACGTATCCAGTGAAGTGTTGCTTCTTTATACAATTGTTCATATTTCAAATTGCACTCTTCACCCTTTAAATTGTTTCCTTATTGTCTTCTCTCGTCATAAAGAGCTTTTTTTACCTACACGCCCGTATATAGAGCTTTCAACTACTTTCATCTTTCTCATTGTGTTGTATATTTTTTGTACTTTCTCCTAGAAATGATTACAGATATGAGATATATGGACTCTTTGACGTATAGGAATGAGCTTATAACGCGTGATTGTTCCGAAGAGTGAATAAATATAAAGTACCGATATTCCTTAAGGTGGAAAATTTACTGTATGTATAAAAATTGAATAAGTCTACGCAAGAATTTTACATATATACATATATACATATATTTTGGAAAATGTCTTCCCTTAAAATTGGGGGATGTTAAAAAGAAACAGCATGTGTATCTGTCAAAAGACAGCAATTTGTGTACATATTTTGCCAGATTACACTGATGGAAAGTTGGCTTAGGCAAAATCTCTGCTTGCAATGCATTTATAATTCGGAGATCTTTAATAATTTACACTAAATTGAAAAAATAAAACTCAAATATAATGTCAGTGTACTTACGGAGGTGGATGTGGAGTACCCAAACTACAAAAAAAATTTCGAAAATGCTTATGGTTTTATAAATTTTTGAAACAATCTTAAACGATTTTTCGTATAGCAGGTACAACATGTGTGTTATTCTTCGCGACTGCATTCCTTAATCTTAATTGATTCCTTGCACCAGATTACACCATCGCCAAGAATGTGTTGGTTCATAACTATACCACTGCTGAGAATGTGTTACGAAATGTTTGATAATACGCACCTCAAACGTTCGTAGTTGAAATATTTGATTGAAGTCAGCAATATTTGTACCCTTCACAATTACCTTTAAATGCATTTGAGAAATTTCTTTCTCTCTCGAACCACCAACACTTATGGAAACAAGAGCTTAGGGATGCTTGAAAGCTTTACGAATACAATTGTATAAAGCTTTCAATTATTTGCATCCTTGTCATTTTGTGCTCTCCATTGAATTGCCGTTACTTTATTTTTATTCATACTTGGATTTTATTTTACTGCTTTATTTTCTATCTCGGCCTTTGCCATTTGTAAATTGCTATCTATTTTATTGTACAGAGATAGATATATTCCGCAAGAACTCTTAAAGGTTCTAGAAAAAAAAGGTTCTAGAAAAGCATCATGATTTACGCGGAGTGAAAAATTAATAAAAAAGGAGCAGTATTCAACAGCTGAAATTATCATTGAATGGCAAAAAACATGTGGGAAAATTTCTATAAACGTATGTAAAAAACAGTAAAATAACTGGGAGATAGTCTGTACAAGGTATAATTTTGTATTTTGTCGTCCTAAATAAATTTTCTAAATTTCTTATTGGATGAAACCGAAGATGAGTCGACTAAAGTTTGCAAAGCAACATGACAATTGGATTAATAGGCAATAGAAATCTCTAAAACAATTATGTATTCAAATTTGAATTACCGATTGAAGAATATGGGACAAGAGAAAACATGACAAGATTTACATATCATGAAGAGAGCGGGAATTCTATCTTGTAAAATTCCCACTTTTCTAGCTGATTTCAACAGAAATGTCTTCCTTTTTGATGCAAAGTCACAGTTGAATACATCTTCTTTTTTATTTTTACTTTCATTTCCGCCATAAAATGTCGTAAAATGACGTCAGACTTTTTTCTTAAATTGGACAATAATTTTGTTTTTATATAATTTTATGATGCAAATGATAATTGGCAGAATAGTTAAGTTTTTAGTTATTTCGTCAAATGATTGATTGGTTATATGAGCGCCTATTCCTACATACTATTTTTATTTTTCAGCAAAATCGCCGGCTACAAATTGGTCACAAAATAGCTTCTTAACAATAACGATAATGATTTGTGAAAATACAAACTTATGATGCATTTCGGGAAGTAATTTTGCACAGCGTTTTGTATTCTAATTAATCGCAAATAAAATGATAACTTAAAAACTTAGTAAAACTAATTTCTAGAAATTTATAAGATCTAGGATTTTTGTAATAGTTTTCGAGTACTTAATTTGCCTTCTTTTTAATTCTTATATTAATATTTTGAAGTATACTAATATTTTGAAGTGTTAACTAGTGCAAAATATGTGGACTAATAAGGTGCCAAATTTCTACGTCACATGGTTCCTGAGAAAATTGGCTTTGACAAGTGGACAGATGGACAGACGCGTGAGTGATCTTATGAGGACACAGTTTTTTTTTTCCTTTTGCGGTATGGAATTCTAAAATACCAAAACGAGATATAATAATTCATTTGCCAATGAAGAGTAGGCGAACTATTTTGAAATGCCTTATCAAAAATTTTTTATAGCCGAATGAAGAATTGTTGTTTAAATTATTCAAGTGCAGTGTTTGCATTTCAACAGAAGATCAAATTTAAAAAAATATGTTGTTCACAAAATTATTCACCCGATTAATATTGTTCATATTTTTTTTTTCAATTTTTTAAACAACTTAGTGAGCATTTGATGTTAGAACTTCCCTCTAGTTGCTAAAAAATAAATAAAGAAAATAATACAACAGAGACGACTATTAAATATTTAATAGTTTCATACCGTAAATCTCTCTCTGTTTTTCATTGATTTTAATTTGCAGAATCAGTTCCCGCAGGACTGAATATTGATCCTTATACACAGTAACTTACTTTTAAAAAAATATTATATACAGTCCAACGGAGTACGCATTTTAAGTGTTTTTACAAAATCTTTGAGAAAATAAAAACTGCAATTGTTGGTTATTTTACTATTATAAATGACCATTCAGCGAGAAAATACATTATTTAGAAAATGCATTGAATAAAATCATCAACCATTTATATAAGCTATTATAATTCTTGTTTTAATTCACATTTTAATTAATAAAACGATTATTGTAATAACTATTAAAAGATATTTAAACTACTCCCAAGTATATAAACTGTACCTATCGTGTGTTTTCCTCTTACTTTTTCTGTCAATTGTCAAAGCGCACAAAAAGTTTATGGAAATATTTAAGGATATTAATTAATAAAATATTTCCAAATGTAAAAAGTTAAAAGCGAACCGATTTACTAAGTCATGAAAAAGTATAGTGTGAAATCATAAAATATACAACAACACTTTTTCTCTAAAATTGCAGTTTTATCTCCGAGTGTAATTGTAATACCAAATTTTAGCCATATGTACTCACCTTGGGAAATGTAATCCTTCCCTAATTTTTTTATAGAACAGCAAAAAAATAACTTTGCATATATACAAAACTAAAACAACAATATTTTACGTAATTTCACTTCACAATATGATGTTGATTTTTATGAAAATATATTTCTTGCAAACAAACTTAAGCATTAAGCATGAAGGTATTCTTTCAGCCCTTACTCTTAAATTTAATCAATATACACTTCACAATCCAACTTGTATTCCGTATTCCGAACTACTGCAAACTTTTAATTTCTAAATGCACTTTTTGGTTAAATTATTTTGTATGATGACAAAAACATATCCCATTTCAAGGATTTTGCATCGAATATAAATACAAAATTTAAGTACGCACTTCACTCTTTTGGGATTCGACATATCTGAGAGGTTCTTTAAGGTATGACATTTTTATGATGAAAATAATTCGAAGTAAAATAAAATATGCACACATCAATACTTTGCTGAGAATTCAATTTAAAGTAAGGTTGTCAATGTACTAACTATTAGTGTTCTAAAACTCTTCTAATTTTAGTAATCCTTGCTCTGTTTTCAAAATAAGTAGTTAAGAAGCTTCACGCGAGAAGTGACACACACGAAGGAGCAAATAAAAAGAGCTTTAGCAAATGCCATCATAAGCAACCTTTAGCAACTTTCAAGGAGCCAACTGCTTTCTGTGCTTATTGTGTTCAGGGGAAAAGGTGCATGTATGGTCAAATTACTAACACTCTGTCGGAGTCGGCGCTTTATGAAATTTCGAGAATATTTTCGCCATGAGGTCAACGTACGTTGTATTGCAGTATTTGATTAAAATGTAATAAAGTAGCAGAAGATTTTAAAAATAAAACATACAAATTTCTGTTCAGCAACGTTTATATACACCTTGTATTTCTTTTATAAGGTAAAATTCGTCATCCACTTTTATTATGAGCGTCGCGTATCGCTGATAGAGACGAAAATAAGATGATTCTGTATAGTGCTACAAAAATTAGTGAATTAAAAGAAAAGTTGGAAATTTACGAGCGTATAAAAAATAAAACTAAATCTCCTAATAACATGCGGTCTCCTTATAACTTGAAATCAACGAACTGTATATGGGCACAGGCACAAAATATTAAATTTGTTCACGGTCGCGAATTTAACGCATTAATCGATACCGGCATTAAAACAAACATTGTTTTAATCAAAAATTTGATCAAATTTCTCGGACTGGGCTCAGGAACTTCGAAATCACTCGGATATTTTGAAACTAAGTTTCACATTGATAACGTCGAAATTAAAGGAAAATTTAATATTGTTCCTAACGCCGCGATAAGGTTCCCACGCATAATAGGAAATGATATAATTTCGCAAGTGGTCATCAACAAGAATAACATAACGTTTTATCAGGCCGATGCAAGTGGAAATGAAGTAGCATCAATTATGAATATTTGGGTTCACAAAAACGAAATTAATATCCCTCCGCAATTTAAAGAGGAAGTAAATAATATGATTACAAAGTACGAAGTAGATCAGGTAGCAGAGCATCCTATAAAAATGTCCATTACTTTGAACAACGAAGCATCCTTATATTCACGTCCACGTAGGTTGCCTGCTATAGAAAAAGAGATCGTTAAAAGTCAAGTCCAAGATTGGTTAAGGGATGGTATAATACAACCTTCGAAATCTCCTTTCGCCAGTAATGTTGTAGTTGTTAAAAAAAGGATGGGTCATATCGTCTCTGTATTGACTAAAGGAGATTGAATAAAGTTACCATCACTATTCGTAATGCCAATCAGCAGAGAAGCAGAGACACAACTCTAGACCTAAAAAATGGATATTTTCATGTGCCAATGGAGGAAGCAAGCATGAAATATACAGCCTTTGTAGTAGAGGATGCGCACTTTGAGTTCAGAAAGGTTCCATTTGGTTTGATGAACATCCCTTCTGTCGCTTTATTCATTTCATTTTTCGAGACTTAGTAGCAGAGCATGAAGTTGAAACATATATGGATGATTTAATTATATATTCTAAAGGAGAGGAAGAACATTTGCATAAATTACACACGGTTTTGAAATTAGCGTTAAAATATGGGCTTCAAATCAACTGGAAGAAGTGTAAATTCCTACAGCGTACAATAGAATTCTTAGGATACACCGTACATCGAAATACAATAAGTACATCGGAAGAAAAATTAAAAGCAGTTAAAAACTTTCCGGAACCTAAAACCGTAAAAGATCTTCAATCATTTCTTGGACTAATAGGCGCTTTTAGAAGATTTATCTCGAAATATTCGCTTATTGCGAATGGGTCGCTTACCAACTTGTTATAGAAGGATAAATATTTCAGAACGAAAGCAGAAGAAAAAGCAGCAGTTGAATAGCTTAAACAAGCGCTAGCTAATAAACCAGTACTTCATATATATAGACAAGGAGCTAGAACAGAAATTCATACAGATGCCAGCAAATATGGATGTGCAGCAATTTTTCTGCAAATCGGGGAAGATAAACAACCGCACCCAATCTATTATTGTAGTAGAAAGAATCTACCTTCAGAAGAAAACTATCATAGTTATGTACTAGAAGTTATGCCAGTTTACCTAGCTGTTAAAAAATTTCGAATTTATATTTTGGGAACACATTTTAAAGTTATTACAGACTGCATAGCATTTCGGCAAACGAAGAAAAAAAAAGATCTCCCAGCCACAGTATCAAGATGGATTCTCTACTTAAAAGAATTCCAATTCGAAGTCGAACACAGGGCGGGAAAAAAGATGACCCATGTTGATTCGTTAAGTCGATACCCAGTAGTTTATACCATTAACGCAGAATTGTTACTAAGAATGCAGAAAGCGCAAGGAAAAGACGAGTATATAACGGCAATAAAAGACATTTTAAAGGAGAGAAAATACAAAGACTTCTTCGTAGAAAAAAATTTATTATTTAAATATGTTGATGGAAAGAAATTTCAAGTTGTACCACGGAGTATGGAGATTGAAATTATTAAAATGAAACATGAAGAAGGTCATTTTGCTTCACAGAAAACCATGCAGCTCAGTCAGGAATTTTATATTACTAACATATCAAATAAAGTTCAAAGATGCATAGATAACTGTATTAATTGCATATTGGCCAGCAGAAAAACAGGAAAACAGGAAGGTTTCTTACATCCTATTGAGAAAGGAGATGCACTTAGATCATGTAGGACCTATGGATCAAACTACGAAGCAGTACAAGTACAACGTGTACTGTACACTGTTGTAGTTAGCTTTTCAAAATACGTATGGATATATCCAACAAAAACACTAACGAGTGAAGAAGTCATACGTAAGCTAAAAGACCAGTAGCAGTGTTTCGGTAATCCGCGAAGAATTATCACATATAGAGGCGCAGCCTTCACGGCAAAAAATTTTAAAGAATTTAGTGAAGAAGAAGGAATATAACACATATTGACGACAATAGACTTACCAAGTGGGAGCGGACAAATTGAAAGAATTAACAGAATTATTATTGAAGCATTAAAAAAACTAACAGTTGAGTCGCCGGAAAGGTCCAATTTTCTATAAACAGTACTTTTCAACGTTTTATTCATCGAACTCCATTTGAAATTCTTTTTGGTATTAAAATGAATAAAAAAGATGATCTCAATATTGTAGATGCAATAAAACAAGCCTCATTGGATGAGTACGATGATGAAAGGGATAAAATCAGACCCGATGTGCGTCAACAAATTAATAAAATCCAAGTTGAAAGCCGGAAAAACTTTAATAAGTCTAGAAAAAAAGAAAAATAATACGAAGCCGGCGATCTAGTGGCTATAAAGGAAACTCAGTTTAATGTTGGTAAAAAATTTTCTTCCGATTTTTTAGGTCCGTATGAGGTCGTTAGCAAAGGTAGATTTGGACGTTACACTGTCAAAAGGGCAAACGATACAGAAGGGGCTAAACTAACCACCACAAGCTCCGATATGATGAAATCATGGCGTTCTTCAGAATCATCCCTTGACGGAGATGCTTCGTTCGGGCGGAACGAACAGCAGGATGGCCGGATGTAAGCATCGAGCAATCCTCACAAAGATCTCCGCTATCAGTAACCGTTATTAGCGAGTCAGTAGAATATCAGTCAGCAGAATATCAGTCAGTAGAATATCAGTCAGTAGAATATCGGTCAGCAGAATATCAGTCAGTAGAATGACACAGTGGTTTTAAGCCGTTCAGTTGTTAAAGTCTCTATCACAGTTGGTAATTATCAAAATTGTCCCTACCATAGTGTTGTATCGTGCCACTTCCATTGAATTTATAATTAAAATAACTGGTGTTATAAAAGTGATGGATCACTTTCTCCTAATCCCACATATATGCGGGAACTCGACTCGGATGATAATTAGCCGCGCCGGTGCCGCTGAAATAGAAGAGAGAAATATTAGTTCAATAGTCATTATTGTTACACTTTTTTTTACCGCTGTACGGATCGCCGGCCCAGATCATTGCTCTAAAATCACTGCTGTAATGATTGCCGTGCTGAGAAACTCTCTTATATTGTGCCGGGTCGTGATTCTAATTTGTAAAAGTAGTGACTGTTGTAATTACCTCTGCTGCGCATTTAAGCTGTGAAAAGTTGTTGGCCGTCTAGTGAATTTACTCTAATTAATTACTGCCTACAATAAAAGGAATCTTTTTGTAAATTGTAATATCGGCAATAATCTAACCTTATTCCGAGTATACTTACCGCTATAATTCCAAATATACTTACCGTTATAAACCAAAACCTAATTGAATTAAAATTTGAATTAATAAAACTGAACTTTAACTAAATTAAACTTTTTTCACCTTCACACTTTTCCCGGTAAACACCCAAACCCACATATATAGGATTTGCATACCATGCTGAATTACTATTTTTAACTCTGTTTAGTAAAATATGCCGAAATTGATATGGACAAGTTTTAAAACTCGCC
Organism: Proctacanthus coquilletti; assembly: GCA_001932985.1. Lineage (NCBI taxonomy): Eukaryota > Metazoa > Arthropoda > Insecta > Diptera > Asilidae > Proctacanthus > Proctacanthus coquilletti. Next base: position 22,570 of record MNCL01000416.1, read on the forward strand.
TAGACTTGTTAAAAATTTAATTCAATTTCGTCTATTAGCCTAAAAACGTAAAATTTGTGTTTATTGTTATGTTATTATATGGGCCATTCCAAAAATTAGACTGTAGCACGCCACTGTATTATCAGAGAAAAATTTCACTGCAGCACACCACTGTATTTTCAGAGTTCCAGATACGATTTTCCCGTGATCTATTGATCCTGTTCGAGGCAGCAACTGGTGGGGATACGACAGTACCTACATAAGCGGCACTGTGTCTCCGCCAACACTCTCTTTTCTTGTGAAATTCTTAGAGAGCCCAACCAAAAGCAAGTTATAAAAAAAAGAAGGTATTCGACAGGCCATTTTGCTATAGGGCTTTGATCATTGTTTTATGCAGCTGAACCCAAGTATGAAAAATATGAAGTAGCGACACTCCTTAAAGAGGGAAATTTACCGTTATAAATGTTAAATTGTTGTGCGTAAGAATTTTATTCACGGACAGTGTAAAAACTATAAGTAAAAATGGTCAATGCGCGAAAAGGAAAGGTCTACTTAGCAAAAGCTCTTCCCCTAAAATTGGGATACGTTAAAGGGAGTCCAGCCGACGATTTCGACGGCTAAACGGGAGAGGTGTCGTTCGAAGCGCATGAGCGGTCAGGAACAAACCGTGCTTTCGCGGTCGAGCAATATTTGAAGTGCTCGGGCTTCACTTCAATATTCGACAATTAAGTGATGGACCGAGCACGTAACTTATCTGGTCGTGGGTGCAAAGGTTTAGGCAAGAAGGGACAATCATCAAATGAACTCCTCCGGGACCATCAACATCAGCAGCGACACCAGAATATGTGGCTCAAGTCCGAGACGAAATTATTCGGAATCCATTTAATTCGATAAGAAAGATTGCGGCCTCTACTGGAATTAAAAATCAACAGTGTGCGTTATTTTTAAAAAGAAATTAAAATTTCACCCTTGCAAAATGGACATCGTGCAAAGTATCAAGGAAAGTGATTTTCCCTTGTGAGAAACTTACGCAAGAACAATGCTTAAACCTTTTCAAACAGAATGAATACTTGGTAACATAGCACAGTTTCCTCTGGCGACGATGCGGACAATCGAGATAAAATTAACGGTGCCGCAAATGAACAAAAGAACAGCGGATCCCCAAACAATTTGAGGAATAGAGCTGTAGTGAATTTTCGCTTATTTTTTATTTTTTGTTGCTTTCTATTTAAACACAAAAAATGATCATGGAACTAAAGAACAGGGAAAAATTGAATGGTTTATAGTAGTTGAGGGTTTATAAACCAAAGAAAAGGGTGTCAGCGGCAACGGCCACACAGGTACCGGCAGCAGCGTTGATAATAATAGCAAAGGCCCTACGGATTATTTTTTTGTTAAGGCCAATGTTTTTTTTTATTTCCATAGTTTTTGTATGGTTGGGATAGATGGGCAGGAACCAAGGAGGAAAACACTAAAAATTCGAATATCTGTGTAAATAGAAATCGTTTTGGTTTTCCCCGATCTCCTGTCCTCCCTGAGAAGTCGGTAGTCGTGTGAGAGCTCTCCCCCAAAATTTTCCTGGCAAAGATGAAGATCATAGGGTGGTAAGGGAGAGCCAATCGAAGTATGAATAATATCAAATAGCGACACTTCAATGGAGAGCCCAAAAGAGACAAGGATGCAAATATTCGAAAGCTCTTTACGATTGTATTGGTAGAGCTTTCAAGAATCCAAAAGCTCTTGCTTCCATGAGCGCTAGTGGTTCGAAAGAGAAGGAAATTTCTCAAATGCATTTAAAGGGAAGTGTGAAGAGTACAAATATTGCTAGCAATCAGCTGACTTCAATCAAACATCTCAACTACGAATGTCCGAGGTGCATTTATCAAAGATTTCGCCACACATTTTCAACTATGCTGTAGTTTTTACCAACACATTCTCCAATATGGTGTAGTTTTTCGCCAATGAAAATTAAGAAATGCAATAGCGAAGAATAACACACATCTAACACCTGCCAGCCGTTAAATTCAAATATGAAAACATTAAAAGATTTTAACGCAATATCGTTTAGGATTGTTTTAAAAATTAATAAAAGCATAAACAGTCTCGGAAATCTTAATGAGTTTGGGTACTCCCCACCCACCCCCTGAGCACATTTTTGTCATATTTGAGTTTTATTTCTTCGATTTATTGTAAATTAACAAATTTACAATAAATATTTTCTAATTATAAGAACATTCTAGGCAGATATTTTGCCTACGCCAACATTGTAATCAAATTACTGTCAAAAACTGTAAACAAACAACCACATGGACGATTCGCATGCTATCACCTTTTAACGTCCCCCAATAAACAGCCCCCAAAAAAAGTTCTTAAATCCTCACGATGGCGAAAAATTTTTGATTAAAGGAGTGTCAACCTGGCGGATGAGAGCGGATACAGGCAACCTGGCCCACAATACCTCAAAGTTGGCCTGCAAGCTCTCGCCGGTCGCATACCGCAATCCGGCCTGCTCATAGAGCTTTACAACATATAAAGTAAAGGAACGTAAGGTGCGAATGTGAAAAAAAAGGACGCTAACCAAAATGCACGTGGGGGCAGTTTAAACTCACAACTAATAAACAAGTCTTTAGGGTTAATATTTAACTAATATACAAGTCTTTAGGATTAATATTTATAATAATAAACTAATAAACAAGTCTTTAGGATTAATATTTATTGATAACAATTCTTTATAAAGGACGCCACTTTGTGAGTCAGGCAACACCTCTTTATGTCAGCCGCGTTGGCAGTATCACCGTGACAAGAAATAGAGTTGACTTCTGACAGCTTTATGACATTTGACATTTGAAACATTTATTGCATACAATTGTACAATGGAATACATGTATAAGACACTTATACTGTCAGCACTCAGCCGAGACAATACGCGTTAGCCGCTTCTTATACATTCGATTCTAAGATTACCTTTCGGTATTACAGCATAGTTCTTTTTGATTAATCATCAATGACTTTAATAGTAAGCTAAATTAAGTCACACTGCAATAAGGGTGTGGCTTTACAATGGCATTCATTAAGCAATAACAGAGGCAGAAATATTTACAAGACAAAAACAGGAAAGAAAAACAAAAGAGGAAATTACAATGTTTGATAATTCTTAATTACCTGGTACGTTTACATAGTTAAGTTAGGTTGAACTTATCCTCTGTGGTGGAATAGTTCCTTACTTACATAGAATTCAATAATTTGTTTTTTGTCAAGCACAGGGGTGTTTGTGTTTTTGTTTCTGAATATAAAAGGGGACAGGTATTTTTTAGAGTTGTCATAAAATTTATTGTTACTGTATATTTTTCTGATTATAGGGTTCCTGTGCTCTTCCATGTAAAGCATTCGTTTGCACCAGCAGGTGATTTAATAGGCCAACAGCGGTTCAAGGTCCGCCAGTTCATATATATTTTTATTAGAGAAGAACTTAATTTTACTTTTAAACCGCATATTGATACAATTCCTGATAATTTTTCTTTCAAAACCTTCTAGTTTTTTTGGTTGATGTTGAGAACCAGGTGGGGAAGCCGTATGTTATGGCCGGTCTTATTATCTGTTTATAGATTAGTAGTTTGGATCTAGGATTCAGTTTATTGTTGAAGTTGAGCAAAGAGCTATATATATTTTTGATTTTGTTAATTTTGATTAGCGTTTTTTTTATGTGTCCATTGAGTTTTAGAAGTCGGTCAAAATTGATTCCCAGATATTTGAGCTCATCTGCTGAGGAGATTTGTTTCCCATTTAGGTTGATTTTTAAGTTTTTGCATTTTCTTGGGGTGCCGCTGATACAACGGCCGGATGGATTTCTGAAATATGTTAACTTTGTTTTATCTTCGTTTATGAATATTCCCCACTTTTTATAATATTTGTTTGTTTTATCCAGAAGTTGTTGAACACTGACCAGTGCGGAATGAGGGTTCTCACTACTTGCATAAATTAGGGTGTCATCGGTACATAGAACGGTGTTTGGAGCGGCCTCCGAATCAGTGTGATTTTCATGTATTGGGATATCGTGTAGGTAAATGTTGTACAGCTTGGGACCCAACACCGAGCCCTGTGGGACCCCTGAATTGATGGAAATTGGAGCCGAGCTTGAGTTACCTATTTGTATTCTTGATGCTCTGTCTTCTAGAAAGCCGATCAACAGCACAAGGATATTATTTGGGACTTTTAGTTTGATTAGTTTGTAGATGAGTCCAGTGTGCCAGACGGAATCAAAGGCCTTTCTGATATCCAAAGAGCAGACCACGGTTGTCTTTTTGTTATTTAAACTCTGTATAATATCATCATGGAACTTAAGAAGAGCGTGTTCGGTGCCTGTGTCCCTCTCGAATTCAAATTTTATTGGTGGTATTATGTTGTTGGAGTCACAGTGATCCTCCAATTCCCAGAGTATTCTTTTCTCCATAATTTTACTGAGGTTTGGTAGCATGGATATTGGTCTAAAATTCTCTATTTCATGGCATGTCCTTTCTTATGTATTGGAACCATCTTGGCTTCCTTCCAACGGGTGGGGAAGTATCCCAAATTGATACAATTATTCAGGATGATCTGGAGCGGGTCTATCAATGTACTGATAATTTTTTTAATAAGGAAGTTTGAAAGTCCATCAACTCCGTTTGATTTTTTGTTATTTATGTGTTTGATGATATGTTTAATTATTTTTTTAGAGAAAAGGGTGGGGATATCATCCGAGGTTGCCGGTTAGTTAGTTAGAGAAATTTAATAGGGGGAATTCTTTATTTGACATTCTCTTGTATTCTGAGATTGTGTTTCGAATTTCAGTGAGGCTCAAGAGATGTATGTTTGGGATTTTTTCCTTGTATAATTTGGTGTAGAATTTAACAAATTCTTCAGTTATCTTTTCATCATTATTTATTCTCAGACCATTTTTAGTTATGTGGGTGCTGGAATTCCTTTTACTTTTACCGATTAATTTATTAAATTGCCTGAAAGCGAATGAACCCGGTTTTATTTTTTCTAACTTCCTTTGGAAATTGATGTTATAGAAGTTTTGTACTGTCTGTCAATTATTATAGACAGGAGGTTGATATTTTTGCGGAGGTCTTTAGCGCTCTGTGTTTCTGTTCAGCATGTTTTTGAGAGTCCTTCTCCACTCTTTCCTTTTTTCATTAGTGTTTGTATGTTACGCGGGAGTTTATCGAATAATTTACCAGGTGTATGCATAAGTTGTTGACGGTTTAACAAAAAAATGGCGCCAGCAAAAAGAACGCAGGCCACTAATTTGACACAGACGCCATTTTGTTTGTCTGATATTAGACGACAAACACACAAAAGTTGAGTCCGCCAAAAACTAGCGTCTTTGTTTTATCGTACAGTGATCATGTCGAGTTTCGTACCTGAAAAAGAACATTTGCGACACGCATTGCTTTTCTTATTTAATCAAAAGAAAAAGGCTGTTGAAAGTCATCGTTTGCTGGTAGAAACATATGGTGAACACGCTCCATCGATTAGAACATGTGAAACAT
>MNCL01000417.1:0-27772 GCA_001932985.1 Proctacanthus coquilletti
TTTTTTTTTTTTTTTATTCAGTCTTTAAATTCTATCCTAATTAACTTTAATTTAGAATTATAATTAATTATAAAATTAATTAAATTTTAATAATAACATTTTTAAATGGAATTTTTATCTTTAATAAAATTTTCAATTTCAATCAATAAATTTTAATTTATTTAAATTTATTTTAAACTTTTAATAAATTTTTAAGATTAAAATTTTTACATCAAATTTAAGAATATGATTTTTATGTTTATTTATTTATATAAAAATATTTATTTACGGATAAATCTATCGGCGGTTTTTTCTATTTGTTTTTTTCTTTTTTCAAATTTAATAAATATTTAGTATTAGTTAATAAAATTAAAATTATACTTGAAAAGATTGAAGTGTTTTTAGAAAAAAAAAAATAAAATAAAATAAAATAAATAAATAAATATCATGAGGCCATGTTTAGTAGAAATTTTATTTGATAAAAAACAGGCGGAGCCTTTGATATTAAATGTTAATAGAAATTGTCTAAAATGTACATAGACGCTGAAGCATAGGCGAAAATAAAGGAGGACTATGTACCGATATAGAAGTTCATCTCATGCACCAACAATCTTCTTAGATTTTCTTTCGCTCGGTGTGGTGAATTCTTCCAGACAATTTAAAGATGAGGGTTAGCCAATCCGAAAGGGGATTGTCTTTATTTTTCTCTTTATCACAAGACAATATATAAAAAGATACGATTATTCTTATATACAATAGGAAGTATCTTCGTTTTTTCCTTTTTTTTTTTGCCTTTTTTTTCTGTTTTTGGTATGTTCGGACTGATGAAAGGGAACGTAACGAATTTCGTTGTTGTTCTTCGTAGCGGCGAAAAAAAAAATTATTTAAGGGATTTTTTTTTTCTTTTATTTACTCTTGTATAATATTTTATTAAATATATTATTGTTTTTTTTTTTTTGTTTTCATAAGTGTAACATTTTTGTTTTGTTGTATTTTTACTAGTGATGTCTTTTCATCTTAAGAAGCACATCGGATGCTTTAAGAGTTCTCTAAGTGCACAGATTCAAGGATTTGAAGATTTTTTTTTTCTCCATAAAATAAAAATAAAACTAAACACTATTATATATTTTTTTTTTGTCTAAATAATTTAATTTATTTTAATAAGATTTACTTGTATCTTGAATCGAATATAAAATTCGTTTATTTCAATTATTTAGAGGGAGAAAAAAAATAATAATAATAATAATAATAAAAAAAAACTGTTTGATGCATAAAAATCCCTCTTCCCATCGGAAAAAAATATGGTACATTAGTCTCACAGCATCCGAAAAGCACCAGCAGTAGCATCTCTATCAACATCCAGAGCGCATCGTACTGAGCATCGTCTTCGTTCTAAAGCTATACACTCTATCACTAATACTATGGGGCTGGGCTGGGCTGAGTACAACCAACAACAACAACAACAACAACAACACTATGTTTTCCTTTGGCCTCCTCCAAAAAGAAGAAAGTAAAAAAAAAAAAATAAAAAAATAAAATCTATGGTATCTCCTCTAAGGTGTTTTTGCGCCTTTTTCTCATCACATCTCATCTCAAAGAAAGAATCCGAGCATCTTTTTAGTATTTGGCCTGTTTTCTCTTCCCCAAAAAATTCACCGGGATGGTATAGGATCTCCGTCTGTTTCTGGTGTGTTGTAAAAATCTCTCCTATATTTTGACACACAAAAAAAAAAAAAAACAACAACAACAACAACCAGGGAATACACTCGGATGTAAACGTGCGCCGGCGTATTACACAATTCCATATCTACTTTATTTGTTATTTTTTTTTTTTTTTTTGTTTTCCTTCTTTTATTATTATATCAGGTTGATGTTCCTTCTTGAAAACATTTCTCACATATAAGGGAATATAAGTTATAGTAGTACATCCCACCCACCCTGTGTATGCCCCATATAATCTCATCACATCATCTGTAGGATTACCCTGTACAATAGCATCGGTTAAACAAAAGCGTCTATACCACATGATTTTCCATTTCCATATGTTTGAAATATCATATACATGAAAACCGTTACACAATATTCTACATATACAATAATCTACTATACATACATTTTCTATACTATAAAATTTTCATGCGGGTGGGATTCTAGGATATCTGAACCCTTCTAAAATGTTCTGAGAATTTTATAGGGTTCCTCTCTTATCTTTATTTAAGCCTACAGCAGTTTTAAAGAGCGCGACCGGGGCGACTGGTACTAACTGTAATATCCCTAAGAAGAGTCCCATCATACTAGAATTGTAACAGGCCGGATATTGCTACAGCTTACGTATCAGGGACAGGGATAGTGTCCTTCCCACAATAAGAGTCCAATGTTGATGGGCAACCTCTCCCGGACATGGGTAACTACCTTTACTAGTCTGGGGCCACTTTTCTGCTTCTGATGTAGTAAAATGTCGTGTATAGTGCATACACTCACTTCCGCCAGTACGATGTATTAGCCCATGGTTACCTCTTCTTCTACTGGCTATCAGATTTTCTAGACATTCTGTTTCGGGATAGAATACATCGAGAATTGGCGGGTACCATACAATTTTATATGTGGTAGTATCTAAAGTTATACCCCGATGGGTAAATGTTTGAAACATGGGCGGGAAAACAATTGCAAGGCGGGCATTTGTATCCCCACCATTGTGCTACAGAAATATTATATTGAAAATTCAATGGTGGGGGTGTCAATCGGGGATCATGGGGCCAACATTGGCTCAGTAGCAGTCAAACCGCGCTGCGCAATAGTCGTTATAAGTGGAGTCTGCTGGTGCGCTCACAATTGTTCGTTCGAAAGCGTGTTTACCGCTCTTTTATCTTGTTTCAAAAAAAAAAAATAATAATAATAATAAAAAAAAAAATTTTTTTTTCTTTTCCAATATTTCGAAAATACAACAACAACAACATCAACAAAATTCTTCAAAACAATTATAACGTTCGATTTAAAAAATTTAAAAAAAAAAAAATGTTTGAATTTTTTTTTTTTTTAAAAGAAAATTTACAAAAATTTTTTTAATTGTTCTCATTTGTTTTACACTTAGTTGTTTTTTTTTTCTTTCATTTTGGTAAAAATTACAACAACAAAAAACTAAACATTTCTTTTTTTAAAATAAAAAAAAACTTATAAGAAAAAATCTATCATTTATTTTATTTTGTCTCATCGAAGTTCATTTAAAACAAAACAAAAACAAAAAAAACACCCTACTTTATACACAAAACGAATAGTTTTTTTTCCATTTCAAATTCTACTTAAAATTGAATACACTCAAATCGGCCTATCAACATTTTTTTTGTTTTAGTACACTATTATTATTATTTTTAAAAACAATACCGGCAACATAATTTCATATTTGATTTTCTTATCTTTAAATTGTTTTTTTTTTTGTTTTTCTTTATTATTATTATCATTATTTTCCCAATAATCCACTAGTTCAATTTTAATTTCAAAAGAAAGGAAAAAAAAAGAAAAACCAGCAAAAATTTCGAATTTTTGGCATAATTTATAAACAAATTTATCAAAAAGAAAAAAGAATAAAAATTTAAATAAGAATAAAAATAATAGTTAAGTGTTATTTCTATAATTGTTTCTTGTTTTTTTTTTTTTGTCTTCTTTATATTCAAAAGTGATTGAAAATCCTTCAAGTGACGTTTGTTAATAATTTAAATACTCAAGGTTAATTCGAGAAGCAAAAAAAAGAAAAAGAAAAAGGAAAAGTATAATTTAAGAAAGTTTTTTAAGTGCAAGTTATTGTGAAGGAAAAGGAAGAAAATCCAAAAGAAAATATAAAATAATAAAAAAGTAATAGTAGTATGAAAATAGAGCTGCAGTGATTGACAGTGCGATGATAACTGGCTTTATGCGATAACAGTTTTGTTTTTTTGTTTTTTTTTTTTTTTTGAAAATAATTCCAAAATTTCTACAAAAAATTGTGTTACCAAAAATAAAGGGTTAAACATGACTTACATAGGTAAAAAAAAAAGAGTGTGCTTTTAGTGCTGTGAATTGTGCGAAATTAAAAAAAAAAAAAAAAAAAAGAATTTTTTTTTTATTTTCATATATCTTTGAGAAAAAATGGAAAATTTTTGAAAAAATAAAAAATTTTATAGTGAAGAAAATTTTATTGGAAATTTGAAAATGGGTTTTAATGAGAAATTTATGAAATTATTTAATGAGGTATGTGCCAGCTCAGTTCAGCTATGCTCAGCGAAAATTTTCTAACACAAAATTTTGTTTAAAATGGAAAAAAGAAAAGCGAATTTTTATTAATTTTTTTTTTCAAAATCTATGAGAAGGTTTCTTTCCTGTTTTTTTTTTGTTTATTTCTTTTATAAAGTGAAAGTTCTATTTACATTGTTTAAATAATGAAACACTTGCAACGCTTGTTTAATGCCCATGTCAGTTACAGGTGCATTTTATATTACTTTTAACCACTATAATTATACTAATTAACTAATAAAATTTAAAAGAAAAGAAGAAAATTACACTCTGAATACCTTTACGATGTGTAATTAGTGGTTTTAATCGTTTAAAAAAAAAAAAAAAAACTACTCTTCATATTTTAATGTAGAAAATCTAAAGTTATTTGAACTTTTATATTATCACTGTTTTTTCAATTTACTTTTAGAAAATATAAAACCAATAAAATAACTGATTCTTAAGTAAAAATATGAATTTAATTAAAATTATGATGATAATTATAATGATTATTAAAATATAACATTAAAAATATCTTTCCTTTGGAATTTTTACACTCATTTTCTCTATTAAGTGACAATTAAAATTCAATTGTATCTTGATAAAAAGTTTTATTGTTAGATATTAAAAATCAGGACAATTAAAACCGAAGAATTAAAACAAAAGACAAAATATAAGACTAAAAATTGAATAAAAATTGTTTAGGCTGATTTTGTTTTGTTTTCAAAATAATACTTCATTAAGTTGCTCATTTGTTTTATTTTTGATTCTTCTGTCTTTTCTTTTGTTTTTTTTTTTTTTTTTTTTTTTCCTCCCATGATGGTTCCCGGTTAGATTCTTGGGACAAATATACCATCATTCTTCTAGAGTCTTTCAGTGTCAGAAGACAACAGAAGAAATCTGCTGCAATGAATTTTCCTTACAATTCATCAGAATCCGAAGGGGGAGCTTCATGTTCCCATTACAACTTTGAATCCATTGTGTAAGCAATCATCGTTTATTGTTGTATACCTTCCGCCCTTTCAAGTTCATACAAGGTCCAAGGCCTTTGTACACCCTTCAATTTCTACCATTAAAATAAAACAACACCAGAAACAACAATAAAAAAAAAAAAAGAATAAAAATAAAATGATTATTGCGCATATTTTATTTGTCCTGATCTTAGAATGGTAGCAAGGTGCAGCATAGTCCAGGTAGATATAAAATCAAAAAAATAAAAAAGTGATAACACAGAAGAGCAATCCTTAAGAAACCGCCACAGCCACAAGTTGAACTGATTGTCCTACATGTGTTCATTGTTTAGATCCAAAAGGTTCTTTTTTTTTCTTTCCCTTTTATTTTTCGTAATTTGTTTTTTCTTTTTTTTTAAATTCGACCTTCTATTGCTTTATAGAAATGTCTTTTATATACCTCTATTCACCTTTCCTCCCCCTCCTCTGTACTTATCTTGATTATGATAAGTCTGTCTTTGAAGACATTTCAGTTTCTTGTATTATCATCGTTATCATATAACGATAAGAAAACATCTTAAGTAATCTCCAGAATCATTTAATTTATATAAATAAATGTAATTTCAAAAATTTCTAATATTCTAAATGTAATTAGAACATTTAAAAAAATAAAAAAATAAGTAAATTTGCAAACAAGTGTAAGATCTAGAAATCCTTTTCCTTTTCCATTTTAAAATATTTTCTTTTATTAATTATGAAAAAATTCTCGATATCAAAAATTAATTCATAATTTCTTAAACAACCCAAAGTAGTATTACTATCAAAAGACTACTAATTATTGTTAATTTTTTTTTTTGAAAAAAGAAAAAAAAAAACGAAGAAAATTCCATTTCATTTAGTTCAGGCATTTTCTTTTAAATTTAAAGAAACTCTTAAACATAAAAAAAAGCAAAAATAAATCTTAGCACTTTTTAAATTTTAAAGTTTATTTTATAGTTTTTTTTTTATTTGTTTTTGCCAAAAAGACAAAATCTTTTTGTTGTATTGTTTTTTTTTTTCTTTTTCTTTTTTCAAAAACTCTTTTTTCCTTTCGATAGTTTCTCCAGAAAATTATGTTTCATCAAAATAAATCTTAAAAAGAAAAAAAAATAGAAAGAAAAAATAAAGTAAAAATAAAAGTAGTGATTATAATTATAAAAATGACAATTTAAAAAAAAAAAAGAAATAAAATAAATTATAATTTGCGCTAAGACATGTCTGTTCAAGTGGATGCGCTAAATCGGTGAAGAAAAAATAAATAAAAATCTTTGTTTCTTAAAGTGTTTCTAGTGATTGTGATTTAGAAATAAAAATAAAAATAAAAGAAATAAAAATAAACGTAAAAGAAGAATAAAAATAAAAAGAAAATTATACTTGTATACTTGTAAAAAATAAAATAAAATAAAATAAAAGAAAAGAAAACGAAAATCCCTTCTTATTGTGGAAAATTTTTAATTTTCCACTTTTATGTTGTATCAACTGCAGCAGATTTTGACGAATTTCCACAGGTAATAAATTACAATAATTATTTAATTAATTATAAATATTATAAAATTTATTAAATTTCTTATGGTGTAGCATTTTTGTTTTTTATTTCGGTTTGAAAAATGGCACAAACTAAAAAATGCAACATTCTAACTAGTTTATAATAGAAAAAAAAAATACAAGTAACATTTTATTTGCATTAATTGTATCTTAATCAATCAAAGCACAATAAGCGTGGGTAGCTTTCTTAGTAAAAAAAAAAAACGAAAAAACAAAAAATTACAATAATAAGAAAGTCAGTAAGTTTCTTAGATGAACGAAGACCTTCGCATTTTGGGCGAAGCTGATTTAAATTTTAATTTTATGGATCTACAAAACTATTCGAAATTGTGTGAAGAAGTGTTTAATGAAGAAGAACCGCCAAAAAGCCGAAATAAAGAATGCAGCCACACCTGTGTATGATACCTACGGTTTTCTTTTTGGTTTTTTGGTTTTTCCTTTTATTAAAATAAACAAAAAAAAAAAACTGATAGTTCTTTTTTTTTCATATTCATATTTCCTTTGAATTGTGTTCTTATTTTTCTTGGTTTTTTTTTTTTTTTTAGTTTTAAAATTTAAGTATGTTAAGATTGTAAAGGGTTCTTATTAAATTTAAGGAAAAGGAAAATTGCGGTAATATAAAAACTTTTTCTTGGTACAGCAATATTTCCAAAAAAAATGCAAAAACAAAAAAAACGAAAACATCAAAGAAAAAAAAAATCCATTTTTTATTAATGCTTTTAATTAATAATGCTTCATATACCTTTTTATTTAATATATAAAATTTTTATCTGTCTGTTTTTCTGTTCCAAAATTGTGTGTATTTTTCAATTTAGGCTAAATACACTTATGTGAATTGTTTTTTTTTTTTAATGGATCGTGCGTTTAATACTCTGTGTGTTTAAATAAATTTGTTTATTGTCTGATATTTCAATAAATACTCTAGAGAATTTCGATGATACCGAAGAATTATCGTGAAATTAAAAAAGAAAAAATTGATATAGATTGAATATAAATAAATAATTAATGCAAAGGTGTAGATTTTTTTTCATCTTTTAAACTATGACCAGACAATGGACACTTGTCCAAGGGTATGTCGATGATATTTCTTAATGTTTTTAATTAATCTTAGAATTATAATAATTGAATTAATTTAATTACATCCCTACTATTTCAAATATTTTCTTGATTACATCTCATTTATGGTGTTCTAATACTTTAAATCCTTGTCTTCTCGATAGATTTTTGTTTAAAAAATAAATAAGATTCAATGAAGTAAAAAAAAACAAGAAAAAAAAATCCATTCGATGTAATTTAATTTGTATTTAATTAAAATTTTTAAAATAAATATCAAATAATTCTTTGCTCACAAAAGTCTGATTCCTATAATTTTTGTATTGTTAGGAGGGGATTTTTATTTATTTATTGATTTCTGAGAAATTAAAAATGTTACTCTTATTTTGATAACCTATCTAAAAAAAAAAAACAAAAAAAATAAAAATAAAAATACAGAAATCTAAGGAGCAAAAATTTTATACGAATCAACAAAAATTTATACACTCGTTTTTCAATTTGAAATTTTTTTTATTTTACGAAGAAAAATTGCTTCAATATAAATAAAATACTAAGATTAAAAAAAGAAATATATGGAGGGGGGTGGGAGGGGGCCGGGGGTGGCGGAATAATATCACATACGATAGAATCTTAAATACGACTCATTAAGTAAAATCAATGAAATTCCGAAAGATAACGAAAGACCAGGCGACATTGGCTTAGTTTTGATAATAAAATAAAATAAAATAAAAAAATAAATATTTATATACATTCATGATATAGAAGATATATAAGAAATAATATGTAAGATCTTAAAGGAAGCAAACTGTAAGAAATTGAGTACTCGAAAGACTCTCGTTCTTCACAAAAGACAAAATCAAGTTAAAAAAAAAAAAAAAAATAAAGAAAAAATAAAAGCATAAAAGAAAAAGTCCACGACGACAAAAAGAGGTCCCGATCATGGAGAGAATTATCACTGCCTACGAAAAATCCCATTTTCGAGAGACTTTTATTATAAATTATAACAATAAAAATGCAAATGACGGTTTACTGACCGCTGAAAAACACGTTTCTAAATTACACACATATCTTCTTGTTCTTAAGAGGAGAAGAAGTACCTTCCACCTTGTCCTCCATCCCCTTTTAGTCGGATATCTCAGGTCGGATCATCGGTTTCTTGAAAGTGGAGGTGATTTCTCGCGGATGGTACCCATCCCATTTAAATTCTCTCCGAAGGTAACCCTTGTAATCATCACGATGGTGGTAGTAATGAAAATTGAATAGAAGAATTGAATAATAAAATAAAAATTCAATTTATAAAATTAATAATAATAATATTTCTCTTAAACGTTAAAAATTTTCTATATTTTTATTTAAAATTTTTATGCAAATTAAATAAGGATAGATTAAGAAAAATTTTCTTAGATATAGCAAAAAAAAAAACTCTAAAACAAACACACAAAAAAAAACGATTAATAAAATAAATAAAAACACGGTTAATAAAATAAATGAAATTAACAAGAAAATTCACAAAAATTAATATCGTAAAGAAAAAAAAAAACAAAAACATTCGATAAATGAAATATGAGACTTACACGAAGGTTTAAAGGATTAAAAATAAAATTAAAAGTTAGTACAAAAAAAAAAACAAAAAACAAAATACAACGCAACGAATAAACTTCTTTAAGAAACAAAAAAAAAAGAAAGAAAAAACTAATCCCATTTCATTCGATAGGCCCATCGAAAAGATGCTAAATAAAGATAAATTCTTTATTGAAATGATTCCTTTACTCCTTTGTCATTTTCTTATGCCTTGTTGTCCTCGTTGTCGTCTACATCTTCGTTCTTGGTCCCCGTTCAGATGACCATCGTAGTCATTTCTACCTGGAACTTCTTGGATCCTAAAGATAGGAATAGTCCAGGTACCAATGGTCAGTTGTCCAATGTTACTACCTTTTCTACCTTATTTTACGCAAATTTTCGATCATCTTACTTTTATTATTATTATTAGTTTTTTTTTTCTTTTCTTTTTATTCTTTTCCAAAATGTTTTCTTTGCTAAAGTAATCGAAATATTAAAAATTATCGATAAATGAAATAAACTTACATAAATAAGAGTGTAAAAAAAAAACAAAAAGAAAAAAAACAACAAATGATAAAAATCATAAAATTAGTGATTGTTTTTAGCTGTGAAATAGAACGAAAAAAAAAATCACACACACACAAAAAAAACGTGTTATTTTGAAAATAGTTTTAAATTTAAAATTATTAGAAAAAAAAAAAAAAAAAAAAAAAAAAAAAAAAAAAAAAAAAAAAAAAAAAAAAAAAAAAAAAAAAGTTTTATTTTAAAAAAAATTTTAAATTTAAAATTATTAAAAAAAAAAAAAAAAAACAAACAAAAATATGATTATAAATTTCAATTAACAAAAAAAAAAAAAATAACTAGTTTATTAAATTCCAGTTGGGTGTTTCTAAAATGCTAAGAAATCAAAGACATTTTATTTATAAAAGAAAATTTTTAATAGACAAAGTGAAAAAAAAAATCCTTTTTTTTTCTTTTTCCAAGAAATATAACAACGGATTTTAAGGAAAAAAACAAAAATATATAAAAAAAAAAATGAAAATTAATTGTATAATATAGAAAAATTGTGATTAATTTAAATTCTTGCATTTATCCTACAATTTATCACGTCTCTGATTTCTTGTCATTTTTTCATATTTTTCAGGCAGGGCAAACCATCAAAAGGAATATCTGCTTTTATCATGGTGGGGGTATGTACAAAAACAAAAACAAAACAAAAAAAAAACCATTTCGAAAAAATAAAACACTAAAAAAAAAAAAAAATAACAAAAGATCCACAGAGCAAGTAGAATTTCTTATCCTAATATTATTTTCCAATTTTTTTTTTTTTTTCTTAAATGTATCCAAATAATTTTAAATTAAAGAAAAAAAAATATTACACCATTATTAAATTGATTAAGATTGTGCACTTTAAGAAATTCAAATTAAATCATAAGTGGAAAAAAAAAAAAAAAAAAAGAAATTCTAAATTACCCGTGAGGAGCACAAAGTACAAAACATTTTTATCTTTACACTACTCATCAATAGAAATCTTGTTCTAACGCTTTTTAATTATCTTGATTTTATAGACAGTTGCCTTTTTTTTTTCTTCCTTCTTATTTTCTTAATAAAATATGAAATCTATGTCTTTGCAACTATCAATTACTTTCAAGTTAGAATCTTAGATGTTTCTAAGTAGTTTGCATTGAATAATAAAAACAATTACTTTTAAACGTTTTTTTTTTTAGTTTTTTATTATGATAAAGCTTATTACAACTAGTTTTTCTGGATAGTACAAGGAAAATAAAAAAAAAATAACAAAAAAATAATAAAAATTTAATTAATTACATGAATTTACGGATGAAATATGAAAAATAAAAAAAAAATAAAAAATAATAATGAAATTTTAATATTATCCTTTTAATTTAACTTAATCATTCGAAATTCTTATAATTGAAATTAATTATTAAAATTTAAATTATTAAAAATGTTTTAAAACCTAAAGACCCAAATTTTTTTTTTTTTATTTATTATTTTTATGTTTATCAATATAAAAATTTAAATCAGTATTTTTATGAGTGTGTTTATTATCAAAATTTATGGGATTTAATTTAATAAAATTGGGACACAAGATGACATCGTTAAGAAAAATGTCTTTAAGTATCATAAATAAGATCATCGTTAAATGTACTAAAGAAAACAATTTGAAATTTAATTATTTCGATGAAGAATATGGGAGACATGATTTTAAGGAGGATATCCTAAAAATCTAAGATGACAAAAATTCATATTACGACAAATTTCTTCTTCTTTTCTTATTGAGTAACTTAAGTAATCCTATTCGTCTTCTCCGGGGGGTACAACATGCATCTCTTTATCCCAGAAATGTGTGAGGTTTTTCTTTTCATTGTCTTGTTTCAAGATGTTTTTTTTTTCTTTTCTTTTCTTATTCTCTAGAGTTTTTTTTTTTTGCTTTTTCGAAAGTATCAAATTCGTTCCTTGTTTCATTAATTTTTTTTTTTTTTTTTAATTTTTTTTTGTTTTTAGTGTGAAGCCTATAACTTTATACACTGAGAACCTTCGATACAAAGTCGTGTTTTTTAATGTTGTTGTTGTTTTTTTGTTTTTTTAACATAACATCTTCGTCTTTTATTTAGGCAATAAAATCAAATTTTATTTGTCAAATTTCATTCTTTTCAGTGATAAAGCTTCATAGTCGCCCCCCCCACCCCTCCCCCTTCCAGAAAATAAAAAATAATAAAACAAAAAAACGTTTGAAATAAAATTTTTTAAAAGACTTCATTTGACCGGTTCAGTGCTGTTGTTTCTCCCATTTAAGGTAAAACCATAAATTAAAATTTTTTTTTTCTTTTCAAAAAAGAAAAAAAAAAACCTAAAAAACGAAAAATGTGTGCATGTTTTTTTTTTTTGGTTTTTTTTTCTCCTTTTGGTGTAGATTTCTTCTGTTGTATAAAAGTGTTTTTCGTCTTTTCTTAGTCCATTTGAGACGTTTGTAAATCTTAGCTCAAACTTAAGAGCTTTGTTGATCGTGAGATTGATAAGCGCACACCTTATAGGTGGTATAATGAGGTGATAAAAACTATTTCCCAAACTGTCTCACATTTTATATATACAAAAAAAAAAAAAAAAAAAAAAAAAAAAAAAAAAAAAAAAAAAAAAAAAAACAAAAAAACAAAACAAAAACAGAAAAAAAAACCCAACGATGCTCGCGAACAACGGACACAATAGTCACTGAGTGTGATCCATTTAACATACGATGCTAAACCCAAGAAGATACCCCAAAAAAAAACAAAAAAATACAAATTTATATCAAAAATTATAGAAAGACACAGGTGAATGTAGGAAGACACGCAAAGAAAAGGGGGAAGTGATGGACTATTTGAATAATTTTGATGACTACCTGAATGGTTTATTTAAATTCCAATTCAAGAAAATTGTAAAGGTGTTAATGAGGAATAGGACTAAGTTTTCGGGAGGGTTTTTTTTCTTTTTTAAAGCCCTAATTGGGTAGCCTTTAATGATACAACTAAATAACCGTTCTCTTTTCGAACATTTCCGAATAAATTTAGTCATTTTTGTTTTTTATTGAAAAATTAGACAAAAAAAAAAAAACAAAACAAAACCGATACCACACAAATGAGTACCGTTTAAATTAGGAAGGCGGTGTCTTTAATTTGATTGGGTGAGATAATTGATTATCAAAAATCGTGGGAGTCTTATGAATTTTATTTTTATTCTTTTTTTTTCGTTTTTTTCCTGTTTTAATTTTATCGCTAGTTAAAGTTTAGATTATCATCAATTACATTGATTTGTTTTGATCAATTTATAAATGAGTTCTTCAAATTTTCAATGTTAATTTTATGAATTTAAAGAAAAAATAAAAAATAAAACAAAAACAACGTCTTCAGGTATTATTTTAAAATTTAAATAAAATTATCAAACATCTGCGGAAATTTAAAAAAAAAAAAAAAACTTTAATGCAGTAGAATTTCAGGAAAAGTGATAATAATTCTTTTAGAAAACTTAAATTAATAAAAGTTAAGTTAAAAAAAACCCAATGAAAAGAAATAAAAGGATTAAATCGAATTGTTTTTAGTTTTTTTTCAATTTATTTGTAAAATTTTATTAATAAAAAGAAAATCTTTAAGCAATTAAAATTCTTATTAAACGCGACTATTTTAGAAATTGTGAAATATATTCCTGTTTTTTTTTTACTATTTTTTTGTTGACTTATCCATACCTACGCGAAGTTTATAAATTAGATCAGGTAAGGTAATCACATGATTTTCTTGAATGTATAAAATTTGTACGCACTTACGCACAATATACACATACGCACATAAACTGTATTAAGAAAACTGTAGCAGCAAGAAAAGAAAAGGTATAAAAGAAATTGCATTGCAACATTCTCAACGGTGTTAGGCACCTGTTGCGATTTCACCAAACCAGACCAGTACTTCTAATGTGTCAAAATTGTTTAAAGTATTAAATTATTACAGGTGTCCCAATTTTATTGTATAGTGTAGATTAAAAATTAATTATCTATTCTTTTAACGATCATCTAAAAGAAGATTATTTTAATGGGAAACCGTTGTATAATCATCCACCCAAAAAACAAAAAAAAAAAACACTAATATTAGGGGGTAAATTTTGAAATGTTTGAAGAAAACACAAAAAAATAAATTAACGCAATATGCTTAAAGATACTGAGACATGCCCTAGGGTGATAGACGAAAAGTCCGTCAATCTGTCTGTCCGGTGGTACAAGGAGATCTATAAGTGGACTGGTATAAAAAAAAAAAAAAAAATTAAAAAGAAAAAAAAAAACAATTTATACTGGAAAGAGTAGAGAGTGCATCGGCATCACCTGGAGAATGCACAACCTAAAACAGCCGCTAGAGAAAGAGAGCAGAAAACACCTCGCGACCATTTAATGCAATTATGAGATTACGTAACAAGAAAGCGTGCTGAAGTGCCTTGCGCGCCTTCTACCTCTTTTACCTCCTTTACCTCTTTTTACCTGTTCATATGACGGTTAGTTTGGTAAAACCGTCGAGATGCTGTTGGTACTCTGCTAGTGCTAGAGATTGCTGTCGCCTGTAGCTGCTGCTGCTGCTGATGCTGATGCTGATGCTCTGTTGGCTTTGTTTTACTTACATTTTCTTTACTTTTTTTTTTTTTATATTTTTATATATATATATATATTTTTTTTTGTATTTATTTTAATCTTTTTGTTGCTGTTATTGTTTGTTTGTTTTTTTTTTTTGTTGGTTTTTTTACATCTTTTCTTGTCCGCGCATCGTGTAAAGTTGTTAAATCTCTCACAAAGTCGTCCATTCATCGATTAAAGTGTGGAAGTTGTCTCGAATCCACTGGCCTGCAGAGATGGATCTACTATAGATGGATAGATGATGATAGTCATGGGGAATCGACCGACAACAACGACGACGACGACGACGACGATCTTTCTGATTCAATATATCGATTGACCGATCTTCTGAACGGATGCGCGCATGTATACTCAAATCGGAGTTTATTTTTCATTTTTTTTTTTTATTTTTTTTTAACATCTTATTGATGCTTATTGGCCTCTTTTTGTTTTCGTGGTTTTCTTTTATTATTATTATTATTTTATTTCTATTTTTTTTTTCTTCGCATTCAATTAATACACTGATGAATGAATTTAAGATTTTCTAAGATTTTCAATGATCAAAGGGAAATGTAGGAAGTGAATATTTGAATGGCTTTTTTTTTTATTTTTTTATCAATCATTAATTATATGGTTATTGTTTTATCT
Source organism: Proctacanthus coquilletti (assembly GCA_001932985.1). Lineage (NCBI taxonomy): Eukaryota > Metazoa > Arthropoda > Insecta > Diptera > Asilidae > Proctacanthus > Proctacanthus coquilletti. The sequence goes on from MNCL01000417.1 coordinate 15,169, forward strand.
TCTCCTTTAAAATTTTTTATATTGGTGGGTTTTTTTTTTCTCTTAATTTTTATTTTTATTATTTTTTTAATTCCCAAAATCGTAAGGAAATGTTATAAAACAATAAAATTAGTAGGACAAAATTTTAATATGACATTTTTTTTTTATTAGGAATGACACTAAAAGTGGAGTAATAGTGAAAGGAAAATTTTTTTTTTCTACTATTTAATTATATGATTATAATTTTTTCATCGATATTTTTCTTTTCATTCTTTGAATGATCTTTTTGAATTAAAATTAAGATTAGAGTTTTCTTATAATTCAAATTCTAAAAATAACAAAAAATCAAGTCTTTTCTTTTCTTTTTTTTTTTTTTGAATATCACAAAAACTATTATTTCTTGGTTATCATTTATAAAAGAAAAATGCAAATTTTTTTAAAATATTCTACCTGTTTAAATATCTTTATTTAATTCTTTAAGAAAATTAAAAAAAAAAAAAAGAAAACTACCTTCGTCATTAATAAAATGGCACAAGAAAATTTGTGAAATATTATTTAATTTTTATTTTTATGTTTTCCAAAATATGCTTAACAATGTTTTTTTTTTTAATCGTATCATTAAGAAAATTTTAATTATTCATTATTTAACATAAACTAAAAGTAATTAAAGTGTACATTTTTCTCTAATGGCAAAATATTTTAATTTATTTGAATTGATAAAGAACTAATTGATTTAGAAATGGTTAAATCTTAAGTATCGTTTATTTTAAATAGATGACAATTAAAAAAGAAAAAAAAAAAAAAAAACTAAAAAAGATACCAAAAAGTGTGTGTAAATATCTTTGAGATCATAAAGAAAGGCATCGATAATTTATCTTTCCTATGTGCTACAAATTTTCAGTCAATATACATTTTGGTATAAATGATAAATGCACCAACCATAGGATCACTGAACGCAATAAATTTCGATATTACCTGCTGTGCACCGTTGCTGAATTTTAAATATACCATTCTACCTTGAATATGCGTTAAAATAATGACACCTAATGACATAACTTCATATGGTTTATTTCACAAAAATATTTTACTTTTACAATTTAAAACATTTTAAAGAAATAGTTAAAGATGATATTTAAAATATTTCTTAATAATTTTATATACTTTTCATATTAAAATAAATATAAAAAAAAAAATAACAAAGTATCCCTTTTTTTTTTGTTATACATTTTCATGCATTACCTGTTCAGTTGCAGGTATTTTTTTAAGAAAAAAAAAAAAAATGGAAATCAAAATAATACAAAACAATAACAAAAAAACAGAGAAAAAAAAAAAAAAAAACAAACAAAACAAAAAGATGTCTCAATCGGTTGGATTCAATTTATGGCGACATTTCGCATTCAATTGAAATGAAACACGCCAAGTTTACAATTGGAGACCTTAAATCTTCTAGATGACAACGTAACGAGCGAAAGAGAGAGTTGTTATCTACCAGTTTCAAATAGGCATTTAATCGTATCCGAAGAGATTTATATATCAAAAAAAAAATAAAATCGAAAAAAATGATATGATATTTTCCCTGACAAAAACGTACGTCGGCCTAATGGTGAACTAATGGCGTTTATAAAACTTCTAAAAAACATTGGATACCATTGATTGGATGAGATTGTCCATTTGTTTTTCAAATGGAATTATGGATAACTTTCTTGTTTTTTTTTTTTTTTTTATATATTAAATTAAAGATCAACGGATGGTTAAGGTGGGATTCGAACCCATAACTTTTGAAATACTGAAGAAATCACACTGATCATTGATCTATAGAACTGTTCAAAATTATGGTCTTCCAGAACGTCTTATGTTTTGTTTATAGTATTAGTACAAAAGAAAAAAAAAAAAACAAAAAACAATCATATGCTAAGTTTCTTGAAGTTTATAATGGTAGAAATCATGTCTAGGATGTCATAAAGTGTCATATCCTATAAAATCTATGTCATAGACAAAATTGATCTGAAGATAAAGAGGATTTAAGGTAGATTTAGATACGTTTTTTTTTTTTTTTATAGTTATTAAATTTATTATACAATTATCATATAGGCATAGTGTGTTAGAATGGAATTCTTTTGATTCGATAAAAAAAAAAAAAAACAAAACAAAAACAAATGACTATGTCCACAACAATGATGTGTAAAAAAACAACTAAAAAAAAAAAAACAAATAATAATAAGAAATACAACTTAAATCTGTTCTACGTTTCCACTGTACTCTCTACTCCATCAGTCGCGAGATATCTCGCGGAATGATGTAAAGATACAAAAGTAAAAGAAGGAAATATGTGCCGCGTACCATGGAAATTCGAATCCAGGAAAATTACAGGTAAAACTACTACACGGTGTCTTTTGTTCCTGCCATTGTTGATACTTGGCTTTCTTTGATTCTCCTTTTTTTTGTTTTTTTTTTTTTTGTTTTTTCTTTTACTTTGTACAGCAGCAACAGAGCAATTGAGCAAACAGCAAATAAAAAAAAGAAAAGATTTTTTTTTTTTTTTACAACAAAAAAAAACAAAACGAATATTGCTTTGTGCCTTTTTTGTATCATCAATTCCATATATAACCTCTGAGTCTGAGAGATGCCTTTTCACTCCATCATTGATTTCGATTTAGCCTTTGGTGCACAGATTGTTGCTCTTGCATCTTTAAGAGATCACCGGGCGAAGTACAAAACGTGTTTTTCAACATTTCAACAGGTGGAATTGTCCATTCGATTGTTATACTCTTGTTTGTAGGCCTTTCCTCTCGTTAGGCTCTATCGACACATATTACCCATCTGGGAACCGGGTCCTAGGTGAGATCTATGAAGGGTACGAATACGATGGGACTAAGAAGATTTCCATTCGAGAATTCTAAGTCTAATTTTTTTTCTTTTTTATTTATTGTCTTTAACTCATCTTTCATTAACAAAAAAAAACAACAACAACAGATCTATAGTCTCATAGGAGGGTGATCTTATCTCCAAATACTACTTTTAACAATATTCGAAGAAAAAAAAAAAAAACAAAAAACGATTATAAAAAGATTAAGATGGTACTTGTATCAATCCTACTAAAATTAGATAAATTCACACTAAGTAGAATTTTTATTTTTTTTTATGATTTCAAGGTCATGTAACAGATCCACTCAATGTAAGATTTATAAAGGTAATGAGTATGTTGTTGTTTCTTTTTTTTTTTTTATTAGGGTTTAATCTGATAATTTGTCGTAATTTTTAAATAAAACGAGTTATTTTTATTTAGTTTTTTTTTGCAAAGGTTTAAATTAAAAATGTTTGGAAAAAACGAACAAAAAAAAAAAAATTGCATTCAAAAGCGAAAGAGAAATTTTTTCGCGATAACAACAGAAGAACTCATTCGAAGTTTCATAAAAAAATAAAAAAAAAAAAACAAATGAAAATACTCAATAAAACAACAATAACAACAACAACAACAACAAAAAAAAAAAAAGGGTACCGGCATCACTAACGTCATCGGCAGCGAACAACAGCAGCCACCAATGATACCCTCAAAGAAGATCACTGACCTCATCACTCCCCAGGTACATAGGTAAAATTTTTGGTAGTCACCTGGCGGTAGAGAGGTTCTGAGGCTTTTTTTTTTGTTTGTTTTTTTTTTTTTTTGTTTGTTGATCTTCGGTGGTTTGCATATCCCTTTTAAGCACTTTGCGATATTTTTTTCACTTCTTGTCTTTCGTGCAGGTTTTGTTTTTGGTGTCTTTTTGTTTTTATTTTGCACTTAATTGGGTAAATTTCAGATATCATATTTAATTTTAGAGATAATTGATGTCTAAGATAAATAAATAAATTCGAGTTTTTTTTTTTCTGTTTAAAAAAAAAAACAAACACACAATCCTCATATGGAATCTGGGAGTATCTTTTGTTTTTTTATTAATAATGTGGTTATAATTTTAAGATACTGTAACTATTGTAAAAGTTGTTCTATAAGATATTTTTCTTATCTGATAAGAAGATGGCAACCAGACAAAAAAACCGTACAGGTAAACAAAAAAAAAATCTTCTTAATTTTGAATATGAGTTAAAGTAAAAAACAAAATTCAACACCAACAAAAAACAACAACAACATTAAATCAAAGAAGCGTATTTATTTGAGCATATGAATTTGACCTATAGGCGCTTCACTTTGTACTTAATTAAGATATAAGACATTTTTTTTATTCTTAATAAATTGTGATGATATTAAAGTAGAATGGGTTGCCTTGAAAAGACGTCTTGAAAGATAAGGTAAGATTAAATTTTTTTTTTAAAACGGGGATTAAAATTGAAATGATCAAAGTAAAGATTGAATTTGGAAATTTTTTGATAAAATTTTCTAATATTTTATCACGAAATTAAATGAAGTGTTTCTATAAAATCGGGATTATAGTCCTACTAGAGGTTATAACGAATTTCTGCATTATTATTATTATTATTTTTTTTTTTTCTAATAGAAATTTTGAAAATCTGAATACAAACGTTCAGTGGGGAAATTAGAAAATTTTTCGTAAAAACCCATCAAAAATTTTCTTTAAAACCCATCAACGGTTAAAGGATCTTAAGAAAGATCAATTATTGATCTATTTTAGAAACGATCATAGAATTTATAATTTGTGTTTTTTTTTTTAAGATTATTTATAAAATTTCTTATACATAGTTACTTATAATATGTCTACATTATTGGGAACAGTCAAGTCAAGAAATAATACCATACTTTTCCTGTAAGACGGTGTGCCACTACTGATGGTGCCATAAAAGAAAAAGCCATCGACCAGTTTGGCCAGCCGTGATACAGGTAAGCAAGGTGTATTCCTTAGGCGAATTTTCTTTTACATTAACAATTACAGAAGACGATGCAACAGAAGTGGTAGCTCGCACTTCTATTGCAATTTCTTCACATATGCGCGACTGAATATTAAGACTCACCTATGTACTTACCTGTACCTTTCCTGTTGCTTTTGCGTTACTGCACATTTATTGTACGGTTGCTACCTTCTTTTCATCGTCATCACCATCGATATCACAACAGCAGCAATAGCAGCAATAGCAGCAGCATCAGATTCAGGTACATATCGCCGTATCGCGCGAGTCAAAGTTGTTGTCATGCTGTTTTTCCTTTTATTAATAAAAACTTCATTCCACCTGTTCTTTATTTTGTTGTTGTTGTTGTTGCTGTTTTTTTTTTTACCTGTTTTTTTTTAATTTAATTTTTACTGACTTCATTTTGTTTACTTTTTACTCAATTACTTTATACACACACTCTTTTTTAATCATTGCATACCTGGGAAAGAGAGAAATGTGTGTTTCGATTGTGAAATATTTTTATGAATAAAAGATGAAAGCGAAAAATAAAAAAAGGGAAAAAAAAAATGACTTGTGAGAAAATGCTAATTGCCTTTAGTAAGAAGCTAATAAAAATTAGCTTATAGAAATTAAGAAGTTCGATGATATTTAAAATTCATTGAAGATGCTATAAATATTTTTAAAAAAATTTTTAATTTATTTATTTCTGTATTTGATTTAGATAACGAATATTTTGGTTTCTTTTCTTTTTTTTTATCGAATCTACACGGATTTTATTGTTTTTTTTAATATAATTTATCACGATCTAAATTTAAGAAAAAAAAACAATAATCTAAAACTATTTGGTTTTTATCAATTTTTTAAAAGTGAAAAAATTTTTTTAAATTTTTCCATTGTAGTATTAATTTAAATAGTGTAAATTATAAAATTTTAATATAATTAATATTATCTGCGTAATTAAAGCTACAAATGCATTTTTTTTTTCTTTTCTAATGACAATCTTTTAACTTAAACAGGGAAGATACTGATTAAAAAATATTCCAAAAAATCCTAAAGATTTACTTTTTAATTTTTATATTGAAATAATCATCGTAATGATTTAGATCCGTTTTTATTTCAAATTTAAAAATTTCATATTTATCAAATTTCAATAATTTCTATAACAAAAAATAAAAAAAAAAACAAAAATAGTTCTACTAAAAATGGGACATCTCATTTGAATATTTCTTAATCGAAAATATAAAACTATAAGAAATAAAATACATAAAGAAAAAATTATCTTTCTAAAAAGACTTAATTTCGATCAAATAAATTTCATTAATTAATTTAATCCGAATGAAAATTTTTTTGTAATAATATTCATCAATATTTTGTTATTTATATCTCTATAATCGATCTAGAAATTTTTTTTGTTTTTTTTTTCTTTTTTTTTTTTTAATTATGATCGATGAGCTAACAGACATAGAACAACAGAAAAACTAACAATTTGGAAGCATCTTCGGGATAGATTTAGAAAGAAAGAAAGAAAAAAAAAAAACAGTGATAATACAAAACATGATTGTAATACAATTAAGACTACTATTACTTTTTGTTTTTAAGATCATCATCAACTTTCGATGGAGAGTGATCGCTGACAATGATCGTGGCGACGATCGTGATCATACCTATGTTCATTGAATCAACTTTTTTTTTTTTTTTATATATATAAAAACAAAAAGAGGTTAAAGAAAAGGAAAAACAAAACAAAACAAAAAAACGATTAAAATTGATTTCTTGCCCCCGATCGTGGTATTACATACAAATCACGTCTATTCCACTCTTAGTTATTATACTTATTGTTATTATTGTTGTATTTTTGTTTATGGCCTCCTACTTGATCTTGTTGTTCGCCTATCTTGATTTACAAGTTTTCGACAAAAAACATCACCAGGGGGTCACTAACTATTCGACCATTCGCCTTATAACCGCGATTTTAAATTCGCTTTTTGTTCTTTTTTTTTTTTTTTTTTTACCGATTCATTTTTTTTTTTTTTTTTTTTTTTTTTTTTTTTTTTTTTTTTTTTTTTTTTTTTTTTTTTTTTTTTTTTTTTTTTTTTTTTTTTTTTTTTTTTTTTTTTTTTTTTTGTTTTGTTATTGTTGCCTTCTCGGATACACTTTATTTTTTATTTTCTGTTTTTATTTATATTTAATAGTATGTAGACATAAAAATATCTCACCTGTATTTTTTTTAAGACATTCAAAGATATTTTAATATTTTCTTAACATGGTAAAATTTTCTCCTATTACGTGTTTTTTTCTTTTTTTTTTTTTTGTTACAAATAAGCTATGGTTGCTCTACATCGATGTCAATCCATCCTAAACTAAGGTAGATAATCCCTGTAAAGAGTCTGGAATTGTTGTAGCTCTTTGTATTGTTTTTTTTCCCGTGATATCGCGAACCAATTTAAAACAAGTATTCAATTCAATTGATGATGAACGTTGGTCTTGTTATCTTTTAATCTTCTCAATCAATTATTGAAAGCGTAACATGATTAAAGAGTACTTTCTCTACTGGTTTTCGGATTTTGTGTCATTTATTTATTTATTTTTTGTTTTTTAAAAACAATAATTATTATATCAACTAATCTATAAGGATTAAATTGTTAGGTTTGTTTTTTTATTTTCTTATTTTTTATGTAATTCGAAAGTAATAGTTTATAAAAGAAGAAAAAAAAAAAATTACTAGTATTATGTTACAACGTTCAAATCAATCTTGTGTAAATTATTTTCTTTTTTTTTCTTTCTTATATTGTTGTAGAAATCGATTTGTCATCTTCCGTAACAGATACTACTTTTTTTTTTCTTGTTTTCTTAAATGTGTTGTGTTTTTTTTTTGGCTATCATAGATTTCAATTTAAAGGTGCTATTTTATTTTAAAGTTGCTAAATTGATTAATTAACTGATTAAGGTGATTTAACACGTATTTACGTACTAATGTTGATGATTTGCATAAATTTTTGTTAAATTATGCTTCTGTTAGTTAATTTGTACCATCTATAGGAATTTTATTAAAATCGAAACGAACTAATGTTTTATATTACGAAGCCAAAAAAAAAAAACAAATAAGCAAAACAATCTTTAGTAGTCAAAAATTTAGACAATTTTAATCTACAATTTATGCAATAAATCCTAAGAAATTTATAGTTCACTAAAAAACAAAAAAAAAAAAAAAAACAAAAAAATGTATTAGTTTTATTTCTCATCTATTTTAAACTTATCATAAAATTAAAATAAAAACAAGAAAAAAAAAGATCCAAATCTAATTGTAGTTTTAAAAATAGAAATAAAAATTTCAATGAATTTTATAATTTTGTTTAATTAATTTACTTTTTATAGGATAATTAAAAATTTATATAACAACAAGGTAAATGGAGGTATGCTAAAAAATACAAACGCGAAAAAAAATAAATAAAATAAAATATATACACACGTATGTAATCCCATTCAAATCTTACAAGACTGAGTAAAGCCGTCTTAATTTTCATTAAAATAAATTGTAACTGAATCGAATAGGCCTTTTATCGTATATGGGAAGGTGGGGTTACGTCATAGTCGCGCATATGGCTAAAAAAAAAAAAAAAGAACAGAAATGAAAATAGGCATTTGCCGGTGATTGCTTACTACTCGTAGATTGCAGCAATAATTTTTTATATGGTCTCTTTACGATATTTTCTTTTTTATCTTCTTGTTATGTCGCTGTTTTTTTTTCTTCCTTTTTTTTTCTAAGCATTCTTTACCCAGAGTACATCTCCATAAAACAAAAAAAAAATAAAAAAATATAAATTTTTATATATTTTTTTTTTTTTCAATGTAAAATCGGATGTGTAATCGGTTTTACCTAAAATAAATAAAATTATTTTGCTTAATTAATCACGGGGGAAGACCAATTTGAAGATAGTGATAATTATGATTTTAGGTAAAAAGTTTCTTTGTTGTTGTTCTTGGTAAAAAAATTGAATATTGATGAAAATGTTTTATTAGATTATTAAAAAAAATGATATTCTAATTGAGATGGATTGAAATTTATATAAAATGTTTTTAATTTGTCCTATCCAATCGAATAATTGAATATAAAATTTATTATTAATTAGGTTTTATTATTGTGTGTGTGTGTGTGTTTTATTATTATTATTTCTTTTAAATTTTAGTGTTAAATTATTTTTATTCATGGAAATTGCCGCACATTCAATTCCCGACCAATTTAGATACACCTTAGTGGGGTGCGTAAAAGACGTTTAATGATTTTTTTTCTTGGTATTTTATCACTTGTATGCGTAATTGAGGTTTATCTTAGCAGGCTAAAACTCACAGTTGTTGCGTCTCCCATCAGGTACGAACATATCCCCGTGTACTTTAAAAAGATGCAGAAGTAAAAAAAATAAAAAAAATAAAAATAAGAAGAAAAAAACATAGTAAAGCTTTACAAACATGCAACAATTAGGTGTACCCGATACCTGGGCAGCTACTGCTGCGGCTGACGATGGTAAAATACGCTAGAAACCTGTCATGCTTCTCTTCGCTTCTCATGTAATCAGTTGCAAATGCATTTAATTTTGTTTTTATTTTTATCATTTAATCATTCTTTTTTTTTCTAAACTGTCCTACTCACTAGGAGACTACGGGAACCTTTTAGTATAATTTTTTTTTTTTTTTTTTTTTCTTAATTAAATCTTAATCATAGTACAGTTTAATTATTTAAATATTTTTTAAATTTTATATTAAAATATTAAATTAAATTTAATTAAGAAATAATATCGAAATCCAATTAAATATAATTTTATAAATAATTTAAAAACAAAAGACTTTTTACTATGATTCTGTTTTTTTTTTTTTTTTGTTTAAAACGAAATATTTCACGTCTCATAAAAATTTTTGAAAAATTTATCCAAAACATTTAAAAAAAAAAAAAAAAATTCTACAAATTTTAATTAAAATGTCTATTCGTTGTTTTTTATATCCATCTAAAAGTATTGATTTAAACTTTTCGTATCTATTTTTTGTTCTGTTTTTTTATTTTTGGTATATTAGGAAAAAAATTAAAATCGCCCAAAATATAAAAATTTTGAAGTTTTAATTTTTTTTTTGTAACAAAACTTATGGATAATTTTATTATTAATTATATAAAAATAAAATAAAAACTTCATTATAGTATGATCTTTTTTAAGATGTTTTTACAAATTTTATTTTATTTTTATTTTTAATTTTTGGTAAGAGTAGTTTCCTTTTTTTTCTTCATTCAAGCATGTTTTTTTTTAATGTTTTAAATAATTACTTTTCTTTTATTTATATTGATGTATTATGAATCCTTCCCGTATATTTCTTCAACGTCTTCACCTGTTCGGTTTATTTATTTTTTTTTTTGGGACGTTGTTAAAGGGTGGGGGGAGGGGCGGTGGGGGGGATTATAGTGCGTTAATAAAATCTTAAGATATTTTTCTTCTAAAGCACCTGTTGTTTCTTCACGGTGTCATTACACCAATCATGACAATTTTTTATTCCCTTATTTTTTTTTTTTTTTCTTTTATAAGTCGCGTGCCTGTTCCACAAGTGCCCACCTCAGGAGTAAAGAAAAAAGAGAAGAATTTGACAAGTTGAATTTTCTGAAGTCGTTCAATTGCCATCCTATCGCATCCCATGCCATCCATCACATGAGGTTCCACACACACGTTTCTTAAGACAAAACAAAAACACCAAAAAGAAAAAAAAACACAAAAAGATCTGAGACATTCGAAGCAAGCTTAAGGAGTCCCTATACTTCTACTACAACTTCTTGGGTTTTTCGAAAAGATTATAATTTGTGAGAATCTTTTTGGTTTTTTGTTGGTTTTTTTTTTTTTGTTGTTGTTGTATCTTTCCAGAGTTCCTTTGTTTTTTTTTCTTTTTATATTTGCCCGATATGTCTCACAAGTTGAAATCTTTTGATATTCTTGAATGAAATTTCCCCAATGAATCACAATTGAAGACCTTTTACAAGACGGCAGTTCAATATAGTCTTGATGTATGGAAAGGTTAGCACCGATGACAAAAATGCCACAAGAATCACTGTAAAACAATGCTGTGGCTTTTAAAGATTTCTTTTTTTTTTTCTTTTCTTATCTAGGGAGTTCCTTGCTTTTGAGGAATGAGAACTATTTTTGGGTTATTTGATGGAAGAATTGATTGCAATTAAATGAAGGAATTTATGGGCATACCATTCACATCGTTTTAAAATAGACTTTCTTTTTTTTTTTTTTGCTTGCGTAATCAAAGAGTTATCTATTAAAAACTATGCAAAAAAAAAAAAAAAGAAAGTAAAATAAATCTTTTGTTTGAAATTTATCCTATCCTTAATCGAAAAGAGTGAATCCAAAAGTTATGACTCCTTAAAAATGAATTCACATGTGTACAAGTATAAATTTCTAGATTTTTTCATCATCTTAAAATGAATGCTTTTAAAAATTTTGAAAATATTCAAATTGATCAAAGGTCTGGTGAAAATAATAGAAAAAAAATATTAGCGACGATTACGGCGACGGTTAGAGCTGTAGAAATAAGAAATTGTTTTTTTTTCTTTTTACAAAGCTTAAAAATCTGCTCTATCTAAAGAATAAGTTTTATATAAAACAATAAAATAAAATAAAAAATAAAATAAAAAATGTAGACACAGGTAGGCGGTAGGAATTGATCCGATCTTAAAATAAAAAAAAAAAACTAAATAAATAAATTCGATAGTCTCCCCTATCACTTGCATTCTTTTGGGATCATTTTATTTATTTATTTTATTTTTTTTTTTGCATATGGTAAATATTTAAAAATATTTTCGCCCACCTTTAAATTGTTCGAATTCGAAGAACATCTTTTCAAAGGCCATGGATGTTACAACATCAGCTCCTTTCGTACTAATGACGAGGAACGATAACTAAAGAAGGCATTTTTTTTATGATCATTTCCAATTTACAAATTTACGGGGTAGAGACGCGTTACTACCTGCAGATTGAAACAAAAGTTAGTCATTAAAATACCGACAAAAAACAATTTAAAAATAAAAAAAAAAAAAACAAACCAGAAAATGCTAAACGGTTAGAAGAAAATCTTCCAACACATTCAACTAATTGACCAAACTTCTTGGCGGCAATCTTTCTACTTGTTACTTTATTGGTTTTTGTTTCTTTGTCTTTTTAGTTTTTGTTTTTATTTTTTTTTTGTTATTTTTATTTCTTAAAGAAGGTTTTACAAAAAAATTCGAAAAACAAAAACGTTTTTCTTTTTCTTTTTTTTTTTTTTTTTTAAAAAAAAAAACAATCCCTTTTAGTCCCTGTTGTTGTCTTTTCTTTTATAAGCACACACCTTTCGGTTTTTAGGTTTTATACCTTTTACCCTTTTTTTTCTATTTACGATATGAGAAACACTAAAGCCAATTAAAAATGCATTTTTAATCAACTGATTGATTTTTTCCATCTGGCCGCCGTTGTTTTCGTTCTTAATTAACTTCCACAGGAGGAACAGAATCCAGAACCCATGAGAGTGAAGTAAACAAGCACAAGCCTCTGTAAATTGTTGTTGTTGTTGTTGGTGTTGTTGTTGTTGTTGTTGGTTGTTCTGTTGGACTGTTGTCGTCATCGTTGTCGTCTTGAATCCAATGCCATTAAAATTTTACGTTTGTATCTTTGTAGCCCTATGTTTTTAAGGTAATTTCTTATTTTATAGATGATAAAATAGTAAACACTTCAAAACAATCTACAAAATATAAATTCTATCTGGAAAA
>MNCL01000418.1:10059-27553 GCA_001932985.1 Proctacanthus coquilletti
ACATCAGAAATCGTTTGTGTGGGGTTAAGAGGAGTAAAAAATAGATAAAGATTATTATTATTTGGTTTTTTTTAGAAGGGTTACAATTCGGCGGAGGGGATCTATAGTTATAGAATAAAATTTCCTTAAAGTTATGATTAAATATGATCACATTTTTCTTCTGTTTTTTTTTTTTTTTTGTTTTTTTTTTTTTTTTTTTTTTTTTTTTTTTTTTTTTTTTTTTTTTTTTTTTTTTTTTTTTTTTTTTTAGGGGGGTATGGAGAAGAAGCAGTGCAACATAAGACTCCCCCTCTTGTTAAAGGAAGGTTATACACGGACAAGAGCAACAATTTCTCACCTAAAAGATGATTCCATATACCTGGGGATCAGAGATCTCTTCTTAAGAGTCAAATGGTTTTTTGTAGGGTGGGAGGAAAAATCTAGTGGGGTGGAATCTTTCCTTTATTATTATTTTCTTTTTTCGTCTTGTTTTGTCTTTATTTTAGTTATTTTTTTTTTTTTTTTGAATACCACCACCAAACTGGTTAAGTTTTATACCACTGGTTAGTATTACTGGCCACCAACCAGTAAATATAAACGACTGGAGAAAAAAAAAAATTATATGTAGTATGACGACAATGTAAGAATCGGTTTTTTTTAAAAAAGAAATAATAAAAAAAAAATTGTGAGCTAAACATAAATAATGATAGAGATGAAGAGGACGAAGGAGAGATAAGAAGAAGTTAAAAAAAAAAACAAAACGAAAAGATACTCACTAACAATAAGAAATTTCATTTTTACTGAATTTCGAGTATTTAAGCTTAAATTTAACGATATTTCGATTTAGTTAGTGCGACACTCTACTCGCGGCTGATACCTCTAAAAAAAGGCTCCTAACCGCTTTTTCTGTTTTACTTTTTATTCCTAATATAAAATTATAAATAAATTATTTTTGTTTATAAAACAAAAAACAAAAGACATACACACTGTAGTGAATCCTGCGGTATTGTGAATACAGGCAGAGGATTTCTACAAGGTAGACCTCCTTTTTCGTTATTTATTTATTTATTTATTTATTTTTTTTTTTGTATTTTAAATTTAAAAATAGAAGAAAACAAAAAAAAAACGATGTGTGTAAACGATTTATATTTTTTCAAAAACGGTTTTTAAGTGAAATTATTTCGTTCAATCAAAGGATATACGATTTTATTTTATTTTGTGATTTTTAGTGAATTTTAAAATAAAATAAAATATAAATAAAAAAAAAGAAAGCAAACAATAAATAAGGATAATCTTTGAAAAAAAAAACTACATATTTCTTGAGGTAACCTTTTTGTTTCTTTTTTTTTTTGTTGTTGTTTTATTTTTTAATTTTCATCACATTAAACTTAAAAAGGTACAAATTGTGCCGGTGTGTATCTGGGAATATAAAAAATTATATTGGATCTCAGATTTGAATGACGTTCTTTATTTTGGCGTTATTTTATTCCATAAAATTTCATTGATTTATTAAGTTTTTTCTTTTTATTTTTTTTATATCTTAGATTTATAATTTTCTTTAAAAAAAAAAAAATTTTCTATTTAAAAAATAATTATTTTATTTTCCAAACACTTTATTACTATTTTTTTCTTTTTATCCTAATTAAACAGAAGTTTAAAGAACAATTGTCGTCAATTTAAAAATTTTATTTTTTTTTATATATATATATATTTTTTTTTTTTAATTTAAAACAATATCACAATTTTATATTTTTCCTTTTGGTTTTACTATTTGCACTTAGTAAGTTTCTTTTTTTTTGTATATTTGTTACGTTTTGTTGATAATTTTTAAAAAAAATTCCTATATTTAAAATTTGAAAATTTTTAATAAACTTTTATTTTATATTTCGATTTTATCTTTCACACAAAAATAATTATCCATCGATTTTGAACAAAATTTTCTATTTTTTCTTAAATTTTAACCGATTTTAATTTGCTGTTAAAAATTTTACACGGAAAACCAAAACTCCTTTCCTAGACTAAAGTTTCTGATTTAATTTAAAAAAAAAAAAACAAACTTCTATAATGTTTTTAAAATTAATATTTTTAGATATAGAGTTTTTAAGTAATATTTATATGTTATTTATTTGGAAGAACAAAAAAAAAGAAAACTCTTTATTTCTTCTTAGATTTTAAAAGAATTAAATTTGCTGCTAATAATATTACAAAAAAAAAACTGGTTAAATTAGATTCGAATTTTTTATATAATTAAAACAAAAAAGAAAAAAAATTAAGTACTATAAAATTTTAAATGTTTTTACCTTTTCTTTTTTGTATAAAAGTAATATTTCTTAACATTTTGGATATTGAGAATTTAAAAAAAAAAGTGTATATATACAATTCATTCATTAGAAAAAAATAAAGAAATAAAAATAAAAAAAATTTCTTTTCTAATAAATTCAATAGTATTAGCCCTTGAAAAGTTGAGGTCATTCCTTTCGAAAAATCTTTTATATTAATCAATTCATTAGATCTTTTCTAAGAATTTCCTCCTATTAACGATCAGTATTTCCGTTATTACGAGATTTTTATATATTTAAGAAAAAAAAAGTATTAAATAATAAAATTTTATACAATTTTTACAAAAATCGTATTACCTTGTCATAAATTGTTCTTTTTTTTCATTTTTCATTTTTTTTTTTTTTTTTAATATATGTTTTGTGTTAAACACTAAAAGTTCATACAGAAATTTAAATTTTGTATAATTTCTTGAACGGATGTGATTGTTACACTCATCTTAAGAGAAAAATAAAATTGTTTTCCGTTAAAAGACAGGAAAGATAAAACAAAACGAAAAAAAAAGAAAAGAAAAAGAAAAAAATAATAATAATAATAATAATGAAACATTCTATTGAAATGAAATAATTCCGGTGGTACTAGGAAGTGTTTTACATTTGTAAAGAAACCTTAATCAAAAACAAAAAAAAAATAAAATAAAATAAAATAAAAAATAAATATTAAACAAAAGCATAAATAGCAGGGGGCGGGGAGCGGGGGGAAACAATAAAAATAAAAAATAAATAAATGCCTATAGATGATGCTTTAAGATACAATTTGGGAAAAAAATCGCTAGAAGGTCTAGTTAAAAACAACGAAAAAAAAAAAAGTTAAATATATGGGAAAATGAGCAGTATGAAAACATGTAATTATTAATTCAAGCCACACTAATTAAAATTCTTCTGTTGTTATTTTCGGGGACGGGGATTGTAATCTAAGGTAAGCGAATTCATTGCAAAAGATTTGATTATCTCTCATGGATTCTCTTGGATATTTCTCTATATACAAACAAAAAATTTATTATTACTTTTTTTTTGTTTTTGTTTTTTGAAATTTTAATTTGATTAGGCCATTCCATTTCATCGCAGAACTTTTGCTGTCAAGTTATAATTAATTAGTGTTTCTTTTATTACACCTCGACAATGTGTTCATTATCTTTTCCCTGGTTATCTCAATTTTGCGGGGAGGGGTGAGGGGGGTGGGGAATAGAAAGGATACAACAAAATCAAATTTTATTTTTTTTCGATCTTAGATTTTTGGTGGTGGTTTTATCTTTTACTATCCTCGACGAGCAGCTATTTAGCTAAATGATGGATGGTCCACAAGGTATGACATATCTTTCAATTCTGTGCGCGATTTAACCTTCTATAGGTACTTTCTTCGTCGAAGAAAAAAAAAAAAAAAAAACGTAATAATATAATAAAAGACACAAAACAACAAACAAAAAACGAGTGAAATAAATGAAGGAGAAAAAAATCGCATGTATGGCACGGTTTCACCTTTTATTGTGTTAATTTCTTGGCTATTTCTCAATTTTCCGCCATGCAGCATCCGATGGTGTACCAGACAAACAGAAGACGAGCAGTAATCGATTGCAGCATCACCTGTCTTTTTATACCTATAGTGTACTTTTCTTGTTTTTTTTATTGGTATTTTTGCCTACCTTTTTACGTACTAATTGATCATTAGAGGTGTGCACCTTTGAATTGTATAAAAAACTACCGTTATGGATGCTAAGCTGAGTGTGAATACAAAAAAAAAAAAAAAACGAGAAAAAAAATTTTCTTTTGGACAATTGAAAATTACCACAGCGTTTTTTTTTTTGTTTTTTGTTTTTTTTGTTTCCTTATACTCAATAAGATGATTAAAAAATAATACCCACTAATTACAATTTTGAATTTGGATTTTTGGATTTTGTTTTTACCTTTACATAATTTTTTATTTCGGTAATAATTCATCACTTTTATAATCAAAAAAAAAAAGAAAAGGAAAACTATCAAAAAAAAAAATGTCGAAGAATTTCTATAAAAATTAAGAATATTTAAAATTTACAAAAAAAAAAAAAATAGTAAATAAATCCTTTATATAATTATTTCGTCAATTCTTTAAAAATTATTATCGCACTTAGTAATTAAAATTTTAATTAAATAATTCTAAATAATTTTTCACCGTTCATAATTAAAAAAATTGATTAATTAAATCAATGAAAAACAAAAAAAAAAAAAAACAAAATGCATTCCTATTTTTTCTTAGAGTACTTCTGAGAATAAAAAATATTCCCAACGATATAAATAAAAATTGTAATTAAGAAAATTATTTGATATTAAAAAAATATTAGCAAGCAGTTTTTACTGAAGTGCTTTAAAAAAAAAAAAGACAAAAATAGTAAGGATTTCTAGATTCTGATAAAAATTCTTTGTAATTAATTTATCCCTTTAAGACCTACTAAAGCACACAAATATATAAAAAAAATATAAATAAATAAATAAATAAATAAATAATACTAATAACACAAAAAAAAAAAATTTAAAAATCCTGTTCGCCTTCAAAAAGCAGCAAAAATTTCTTCTCAGAAAATACGAAAATTATGAACAACGTTAATCAATGATGACCTCTAGAAGGTCCAAGAAATAAAATACCCCAATAAAGCCGATATCCCAACAAACGACAAAAAAAAAAGAAAAAGACAAAAATCTTGAATACCATTCTCAAGGAGTATCAATTTATCCAAGACATGATTTGCAATGGAGGAGGGGGCTTATCCACTTTCACCTTCAATTTCAGTGTTAAATTTTCTTAAAGACGATGATGATGATAAGAAAACTAAAAGAAAATTTTACCTATTTTATTTATTTATTTATTTATTTTTTTTTAATATGTCGTGACTCTACATTAACCTAGTGCACAAGTATGAACTAGGAAAGGTGTAGTAGAAAATCTCTCGAGTACAAGTCGATATTACGTGAAAGAAGATGCTGAGGTTGCATATAAGAATCAAAAAAAAAAAAAAAATTAAATAAAATAAAATAATGATGAGAAAGAAAAACATCATAAACAAAAGAAAAAAATTTCTCTGTAGAAATGATAGAAGAACAAATTCCAGAATATCGTCTTAATTTTTATTTGTTATCATTATAATTAATTTTTTATTCCCGCCCAATTTTAAACGCAAAAATAAAAAAAAAAAAAAATACGACATGGAATTAATTAATTTATTTTTAAATTGACTAATAAATAAGATATGCATATAAAAAAAAATTTTTTTTTTGTTTCTTTCCTTTTTTTTTTTTTTTGTACTCATAGTATACTTTAACTGATCATTTGAATGGATAAGACGAGGATCTTGCAGGGGTGTTACGAAGGTCTTCAAGAAATCTTAGTCTACGCGCTCGAAAAATCTTATATAATCGGTTGCAGTGCAAGCACCAGATTGTTTTTTTTTTTTTTTTTTGTTATTTTAAAACAGTGGACATGGAAATTGAGAGTGAGATATACCTGTGCCAGGTAGGGAAAGGGGATGGGGGAACAAACGGAGATTGGGAAGACGATTGAATCATTGACTCCCCTGGTTGCTTGACATTTAAAAAGCATCTTTAAATTCTGCCTGAGATGTGTCTTGTAATTATACAACGAACGATGTGAGAACTCGATGATCTGCAAGCGCATGAACATTTAAAACCACTGACCGGATCTTTTATTAGATTTTTGTGTTTTGTTTTTTTTTTTTTTTTTTTTTGTCTACGAAGATGTAATTGTAAAAAGACAGATACGGGGGTGGTGGTATGATCTTTGAAATAAACATTTTGTATGACTTAATACCCATCATAGAATTTGTTACTATTTTTATCTTTCCGATTTTATATTCATCCTCACACGATCATCATGAAGATATTCAAAAAAAAAAAAAAAGTAAAAATAAAAAAAATAAAAAATAACAACCTCTTTAAGAATAAGTAGATGCTATTTTGAAATATCGAAAATCTTAAAGATTGTCTAAAATGTATTTATCTATTTTACGACATCTCATTTAATTTAAATGCCAATGTATTAAAAGGTAAAAAAAAAAGAAGAAGAAAAAAAAAACAATATTTAAAGATGATTAATTTTATTAATGATTCTTTGTAGAGATATATTCATTATTCTTTTACCTGTATTAAAGTTATTTCTGGATAAACCCGGATTTAAGTATAAATTTTACTATTTAAACATCTTCTAAGCATCACCCTGACAAGTTAAAATAATGCTAAAAGACGACACATAACACTTCAAGGTCTTTTTTAGTAGCTGATGATGTCTTCAGGTGAATTTTGAAAAGGTAAACGGTACGGATATGTGATCACGTACTTACCTGTTTAATTCTGGCATTGCAATTTCCGATAGATATTGATAGATTTACGTCAAACACTATCAACAGTAGACAGATAATAAGATAAAAATACCGGCACAAGGTGATATTCTTATATTTGCTTCTTAAATAATCCTTTATTATATTTTATTATTTTTACTTTTTAGTTTTACTCTTTTTTTCTTTTTTTGTTTCTATTCGATTTATTGTTTAAAATTAATTCTTATTTCATTTTTTGTTTTTCGTATTTTGTTTAAATAAAAAAAAAAATAATTTAATTTTACATACCTTTTGGGATTTGATAAAAATCATTTGATCTCCTGAAAATAAAATAAAAGATAAATTAAAAAATAAAAATAAATAAGGTAAAATTTAAAACAGAATTTAATAAATAATTTTTAATTAATAATTTTAAAAGATTATTTCATTTCTATTTTTATTTATTTTTAACACAGAAATTTTCATGCAGATTTAGAAATCATAGTAAATTAAATATGCATAAATTAATTGATAACTCTTTATTATAAGATATGGATAAAAAAAAAAAAGACAAAAACATGAATGAATGAACCGTTAAGGTCTTTCATCAACTTTAATATCCAGAAAGTGTTGAAAATAAGCTTAGAAAACAATAATTTTTGCAATAGTATGATTACAACAACATTTTTAGCCATAAATCATAATTTAAGTGTAATTAATAAAACATTTAATTTTTTTCTTTCCTATTTTCTTTCTTTTTTCTATTTTACAGGGTGTTGCAACATTCTTTTTGTGCATTCACGTCTTCTTATCTTCCGTGGGAATAATAAATAAAAAAAAAAAAACGAAAAACGATATTTAAAAAAAAAAAACAGAAATTAAGAGATTAATTTCTTTATAATTTTGTGTGTGTGTGTGTTTATTTATTAATTGTTTTTTTCTTTTTTTTGATTAAATTTTAATTTTATGTCTTTTGTGAATTTTTAATTTTATTCATTTCTTGATATTAAACCTTAAAGGAGTTAATTAATAAATCAAATAAAATTCAAATAAAATAAATCGTATAAGTCGTCTTAACGACTTTATAACCATGACGCGATCATTCCTAGAACCTTTTAAAAAGACACTATTGCTACTGATATTACAGGTAAGTCTATTACTGTCTATTATTTGATTATTATTAATTTTAAACGCTTGATCATGCATTCGATAAGGTTTATGGGCATCTTTAAATATTGTGGGTGGCTTTTGCACGATTCAAACATTTGCACGGTTTGTAAGAAAGTAAAAAAATAAGAAAATTACGTAAGAAGATTTTTTTTTTTACTAAAAGATTTCATGGATAATTTTAAATTGAATGCTACTGGGATTTATTATTATTATTATTACTGTTTTGGTGTGAAAATGCTAACTAGAAGGTCATAGTACGTTTTATCGTAGTTTAAAAATATTTTACGTGACATTAATTTCAACATATTTAATTTAAATTCCATCTGATTATGAAATGTTCTATGATATAAAAAAAAAAAAACAAAAAAAAACAAAAGACAAAAATCAACGTCAAGTTTAATCACTGATTATAAGATTTAATTACGAACAAAAAAAAAATTCTTTCTTGAGATATTTAATTAGCATCCAGTTGTTGTTTTTTTTTTTTATTGATTGTACAAGTGGCTAGACAGTTACCAGACAGGTGGTTCAATTACACTATTGTGATTTCATGAATAATTAGTGCTAATTATTTTAAGCTTTCGAATCAATTACTTTAATGAGTGCCAATTTAGAAGAGAGAATTTATCTCAAATTTTTGAATTAAAAATTACAAGAAAATAATTTCTACTTTTTTTGGAATTCGGGAATTGATTTTATTTTGTTTTCTTTATTTTTTTTCATAGTAAACATTTGTTTTTTCTTTTATTTTAAAAAATTAATGGGTGGAGTTATATCCAAAAAGAAAATTGGATAGTGTTTTTTTTATAAATTACAATAGAAAAAAAAAACATTTTTTAAATTTGCTTATAGCAAATAAAAACAAAGTTAAAATAAAAAAAAAAAAAAATGATGCAAAATATTGAACTACATTTTGTTAGTGCAATTGTTTAATCAATTTTTTTTTTCGTTTAAATTATAAAAAAAAAATTTAATAAGAGAAGATAAAATAAAATATAAATAAAAAGCCCTAAATACTTTATTTTTACTATTAAAAATTATTAAAATTTCTTCAAGAAGAAAAAAAAAACTACTTTTAAAAGAAATTAAATATATTTTTCTTTAAGTTTTTATTCAGCTGAAAAGTAATACGTAATAAAAATAATTTCAGAGAAAAATTGCATTATAATTTTCTAAATGATGATTAAAAGAAAAATTAAATTTCCCTCTTTTTTGTTTTTGTTCATTTAATTAATTCTTTCGAAATAATTTCCGTTTTTTTTTTCTTTTAAATTTCTTCATTACTATTACTAATCCTATTTGAATAGCATGGGTAAAAAGAAAATAGCGATTCATAATAAAATTCATTTCTTACCGCAACTTAACGATCATCTTCAAATTAATTACATAAAATTATATGAGCATTCTGAAAACTTGGCCAAACAATCAAACAGACGGGAATGAAATCGAAAGTCTGTTAATTTGTGCATGACTTCATCTTTAGCACCTTTCTTCCTACAAAAGGCCGGACATCGACTTAAGAGGTTTAATGTGTACATAGGTGTACACTTTCTGGTCATTTCAATTTTCTTCATCATCTCTATCGTCTTTTTTCTTTCTTTTTTTTTTTTTTATTCGATTATCTAACGTACTAGAGTAACCTTCCTCCTCATCATCTCATGGGATCGATGGATATCGGAGTGAATGGGCGGTAATTATCAGTTGTCCCATTTAAGACCACTTTTTAGCCACTATAAATGTCCACCTCCAAATACATCGCATCTGGTGACAATAGAAAATTTTATTTTATTTTTACTCTATTTTTTATTTTTTTTTTCTAAGAGTACTAAAACATGTCTATTATCTTAATCAGCATTTATTTGTCCAACCTTTATTAGGCCTACCATTTTATTTATTTTTATTTTTTTTCATTCTTATTATTTTTATCAAAATCAATTTCTCTTTTCTTTATAAAAATTTTCATCGATTTTTGCTGGATCATTAAATTTTCATATAAATTTTTCTTTAAATTTTATTTCTATTGTTATTTTTTTAATAAATTATAAAATGTTTTACCGGTAATTTATAATACTCTCAAAAATATGATCTAATTAAATAATTTCTAAAAATTTATGTAATTTATTACACGTTCAAGCATTAAAAATATTTCTTTTCTTTTTTTTTCTCTTATTTTTTAATAAATATCACCAATACAGAAAACAGGACGTAATTTTAATAGTAATAATAATATTTAATCACGTTCAGAAAAAATTAATTTTTATTTTAAAAATTATTAATATTAAAAAAAAAATATTCTTTATTTTAATATTGTTGGATTTCTTAATTTATAAAGTTATTTAATAAATTCAAAGTAGAAGAAAAAAGATTATAATTTTAATAACAATTGTAAGATTTTTTTTTTCTTTAATAAACACTTAAGAAGTTCGTTAAAAAAAATAATTAAAAAGAAAAAAAACATAACAAACGCATTTTAATAGTAGTTTAAAAAAAAAAAATAAAAAAATTATCAAAATGTAATTTTCTAATAGTCTCAATTTAAACGCTTAAAAACAGAAGAAAAAAAATACCTTGAAAGCATTTTTATGCAATTTCCTTGCTTTTAGTTTCTAACAAAAAAAAAAAAACTATTTTAATAAAAGTCCATGAAATAAACAAAAGTCACTACTATATCATCAAAATTTCCATTAATTGTATAGATTTAATAGTAGTAATTTTTTTTTTTTAATTTCCTCAACACAATGATCTAAGAAGGTGACATTTTCTTCTAAGGTTAAACAACAATTAAATTCATTATCATTTTCAAACCATAAGAAAATAAATCAAACCTTTGTTATTACTATTATTATTATTTCTTTTCTTTTTTGTTGTTGTTGTTGAAGGATATGACCTCCAATCCTTTAATCTATCTTTTACCTTTATCTAAGTATACCTTAAGATGTTAACAAAGTTAAATCGACCTGGAAAACCGTCAATTATCTTGAGAAATAGCATAATAATTTTTGGGTAAACAACATCCGCATATGTGCCAACATAAATTGATCAAATAAATCATTAAATGTTCTAGGAAATTCAAGTATTATAAATTACAAATGGTCCCGGAAAATGTCAAGGGATTATCATGAGCTAGTAAACATAATCTAAAGTTTTTTCTTTTGTTTTGTTTTGTTTTTTTTTTAATTAAATTTCATTTAATAAAATTCATTTTGTTAAAAGAAAAAAAAAACGAAAATAATGAGAATAAAAATTATTGTCGACAGTGTCCATTTATTTTGTAATTTGTTTTTTTTTTTTGAGTTTCTTTAGATCTTCATTGAAATTGTGTTTAGTGGTTGTTGTTTGTTTGTTTTTTGGTTACCTGGGAACGAGATGTAAAACGGCCCACCTTGACGACCTTGACACTGAAGCATATAATCTTTATTTATTTATTTATTTTTATTTTTTTTTCTTTTATTATTTTTATTTTCTTCTCAAAAACGAGATAATACCATCTCTTGTCACCTCGAAATAGTCGGTAACTGAATGACCGGTCGTTTACATCACTATATTTAAAAAAAAAAAAGAAAAAAACTAAAAAAACCTAAAAAAAGGTGAAAAATTTTCTTCGGTGATACCATCACATCAATTTTATTAATAGCATAACAAATTATCATTTCAATCGGAACTGGTTGAGTTTTATTTATCTTTTCTTTTTTTTCTTGTATCTCTTCTCCTTTTATTTAATTTTAATTTTATTTATTCAAACTAATTGAATTTAATAGCATGTAATTAATTAATAAAAACAAAACTATTCTTATGAATGATTTTACTTCCTTCTAGTGGTCTGTCTTTGTTTTTACCGGATTTTGTTGGTATACCCGATTCTATTCTATCTTAAAAGAAAAACTAAAACCCGATCTACTATGACCTTTTCAAAAAAAAAAAAAAAAACAAACTAATAAAAATCCCTCTCTTGTAATTATAATACTACCGTTAAATCATATCCACTGTTTTTTATATGAAAAAGAAAAAAAAAAAAACTTGTATAATAAACTTGTTACTTTGTAGCCGTTTCTTTTCTTAAAAAGTTTCACAATAAAAAAGTTTGTAAAACAAAGTAATAATTAATAAAAGACAATTTTTTTTCTTTTCTTTTAAATAACGGCGGTCTAAGAGAGGTTGAGGCTATTTTAAGGAGTAATAGTAGCATACATGGCCTTTCGCCTTTTGCTTTTTTTTATATCGAAAAAATACGCACTTAAAAAAAAAAAAGAAAAAACGTAAATATAGAGAGAGAGAGGTAAGAAATGTGTGTGTGGTTTTTTTTTTTTTTTTTTTAAAATATTTCCCAGGTATATTTAACAAGATATTACACATTTACCGTGAGAAAAACGGTGTCTGTGATCGGTGACCTCCAGATATCTTGACAGCATCATTACATCAGAGGACGTTTATATCCAAGTCTGTTGGTCCAGGCCAAGATCAAAATTTTCTCAGTCGACCATAATTATAAACGATTAATATCTTAGTATCTCTTTATTTTCTTTTTATTTTCTTCTCATTCTGGAAAAACTCTAGTGTAAAAGATATACAAATGCATAATTTATATCATTTTAAATCGCATCAATCAAAAGAAAATAGCTCTTGAATTTTCATTTCGAATTCAAGTTTCTTTATTTCTGTGACTTAGTTGTTTTTTTTTTTTCTTTTTTTTTTGTTTTATTACTTATTTTCATTTTTTAATTTATGGTAAATTTTAATATTTATAAGAAACAAGTATCCATTAAATTACCATTCAGGTGTCATCATGTGTACGTATTTAGTAAATTTTATCGGTTTATCTTTTTATATCCAAAAAAGGATTCATAGAAACGTTCTATTTTCAATGTCACACTAGTAAAAAAAAAAATAAATAATAAAAAAAAAGCAAAAATAAAATTAGCAATTGTATAAAAATGGTAATGAAACAACGTGAATCAAGGTATGACCATATTTTGATTAGTGTAGCTAGTACCAGTTAAAACAGCAAAAACAAACAAAACAATAGCGAAAAAAGAAAAAGAAAAAAAAAAAAAAACAGAACAACAAAAGTTTAAAACATAAAACAACACTAGAACAATTGAAACCATCTAAAAGAAATCGAATTTAATTTTCATAATAATAAAATGAATAAACACGCATCATTAACGCAACGTGACTTCGGTTATTGTTTACAAAAATAAAAAATCACAAAACGATTCTTCTTATTTTTAAATTTTATAAACAATACTAATAAAAGTTGCTTTTTTTTTATTACTCCTTAAGATTTATTAATTTTTGTATTATTTTTATTGCTTGTTCAATTAAATTTTTCTACTATTTCCATATTTACAAATTTTATACTTTATTTTATTTTATTTTATTTTATTTTTCCATGAAAAATGACTAGATAAAATTTTCTTTATAAAACATAATTTTGCTTTAAATAAAATTAATTAAAATTTTATATTTCTGTACTGAAATTCTTCCCTTTTGCTCTTGTATTTTTTTTTAGATTTATTTTACCTTCGCAAGAAATAATTAAGAAATTTTTTTTTTCTTCAATGTAAAAAGCTAAAACTTTTAGATGCAAAACGCATACGAATGATTTAAAACCAAAAAAAAAAAAAAAAAGAAAAGACGCACATGCATTTTTTTTTCTCGCTATAACATCATAGCATAAGAATTTAAAATAATAACTACCCAAAAAAATAGTATTTCAATTTCTGAATGAAAACTCTAGGTGAATAATAAAAATGACTTCAGTAAGCACTGCTTGCATAACTATGAGATAGAAAAAAAAAAGAAAAAAAAACTAACTAACTAAGTAAGTAATATATTTCACGCTTTTTAACGTGTAGTCGATAAGTAATGAAAGGTGTCTGACACGTATGAAACACGCCAGGTGGAAAAAATGGGGCTTCTTACAATGTGCATCTTAAGATGGTTTGATTTATGGCTTTAAAAGTGATCACAGGTAAAAGCGCGAAAAAACGATAATAAATACCGATTTTCTCAATGACCCAGTAGGTGTGCAATTTGTAAATGTTTTTTTTTTTTTTTTTTTTTTGGAGTTGAATGAATGAAGATTTCTCTTGAAACTAGGAAAAACAATTTGAATTTTTTTTTTTAGATATTTAGCAATAATGAAACTATTAAGAGAATTATAATTTAAATTAATCACTTTTATTGTTTGTATAGTATTACTATTAGTTTTATTTTTTTTTCTAATTATTATAATTTTTTTTGTTTAATTTGTTTTTTTTTTTTTATTATTTGGTATAATGGGTAGTTGTAATATTTTATAAATAAATTTATTAATTAATTAATTATTACTATTAGTAATTTTTATTTTATTTTATATTTTTATTTATTGTGTTTTTTTTCTTTTTTTTAATTTATAATTCTATAGATAGCATGGGTCAAATGCCAGATCTCAAATAATGCCATAATACCAGTATCACGCGGAATTATACAAAATAATGAAATAATATCAAGAGGTCATACTCATGTTGAAATGATCGATGTTAAATGTGAACAATCTTCGGGTATGATCGTTTCAATATTATTCGAGGAACCATTTAATGGGATCATCTATAGTCAAGGATATTACAATGATCCAAAATGTCAATATATTAAATCAGGTAGTAATAGTAGACAGTATACTTTTACAGTACCATTTGATGGATGCGGTAGTAAACCATCATGTACTATATGTTCATCAATTGATAATATACTTGTTATACAAATGGATGAGGATGTACAGGTATATAAATTAATAATTTTTAATAATAATATATTATATAATTTATATTAATTAATTATAATTAGGAAATCTGGGATACAGCACGTAAAATAACCTGTAGTCGAAATGATGAACAAGAAAAAACGATTATATTTAAACCATTTATTGTTGATATGTTAGAAGTTGTATCAGTACCAACATCAACTGGTGGTGTAGACTGTTGGATGGATATTAAAGTCGGAGAATATCCAAAGAATACGCCGATAACAGGTGTTATAAAAATTGGTGAAAAATTATCAGTTATCGTTTATTTAAGAGATCCACAAAAAGAATACGATATATTAGTTAGAGATTGTTATGCATTTGATAATGAAGATTATGGTGCTAGAACGACTAGTAAACTACAACTATCTGATAAAAATGGTTGTTCCAGGTAAATTAATTAATTAATTAATTAATTATTTGGTGGAGGTTTATTTCGCTATTAGATATTTTTATATTCTTTTTATTTTTTATTTATTTTATTTTATTTTATTTTTTCAAAATAGGAAAAAGAAACTTTTTGGTAAATGGCGTAAAACAGATCAAACTGGTGATACAGGAGCTACTACTGTAATTTATAATACTCTTAATGCTTTTAAATTTCCTGATAAAATGCAAGTATTCCTTAAATGTGATGTCGAAATATGTCGCGGAGAATGTGATGAGGTATTTTGTGAAGATGAACCTCCAACACATGGTCCACCAACTGATACTAGAATAACAACTTATGCACCTCCGAAAAAAACTAGACCACCTGCTCCAGCAGAATTACGTTGTTATCCTGGTTCAAATGATCCTAGATGTCCACAACCAACATCCTCCTATAGGGAAACTACGACCCCAACACCCATCGAACGACAACCTCCAGGATGTTATTCAGGATCACCGGATCCTAGATGTATTCAAACAACCCCTCAAAAACCGGAAAGTACGACTATTCCTACATTCCAGCCCGTACCATTATGCTATCCAGGATCAACGGATCCGAATTGTCCAACAATCACGACAAGACCAGGATGTTATCCTGGATCACGAGATCCTCAATGCCAGCCTACAACTTATGTACCACCCGCTCAAACCCCTACAACACCAACACGGACATCTGGTACTCCTCCAGTCGGGCAATCTAAAGATTGTTTCCCAGGTTCAACAGATCCTAAATGTGCTCCAGAAATAACAACTCGTCGTGGATGCTATCCAGGATCTTCAGATCCTAAATGCGCCTTCACATCGAGACCACCTACACGTCCAACATCTCCACCAGGTCCTCGAGATTGCTATCCCGGATCATCAGATCCCAGGTGCTTATCAACACAGGGGGAAACAACAACAACTATTCCCTCTCGTGTTACATCATCCACTCGAATTACACCATCTGAACCGGGAACTAAACCACCTCTAGATTGTTATCCTGGATCACCCGATCCACGGTGTCCTGAAAGAACACCTATACAAAAGCCTGGATGCTATCCGGGATCAAAAGACCCGAAATGTACTCCTGCTACTTATTTACCTCCCTCATCTACCCCACCTGGACCATCTGCACGTTGTCCTCCGGGATCGAAAGACCCAAGCTGCAAACAACCAACAACACTACCTTCAAGAGGAACCAGGCCGACTGCATTTTGTTCTCCCGGCTCTTCCGATCCCCGATGCGTTTCAGAGTCTACAACGCAAAGCCCGAATTGCTATCCCGGATCCCGTGATCCCAAATGTAGAACTACTACTACTCCAGAAATAGAAACAAAAACTTTTGCTCCGGCTTGCTTTAGAGGCTCCACGGACGCGAGGTGTTTACAAACTACACCGGGCACTACAACGCGCGTACCCTTCCCTATAGAAACAACAACTTCCGGACCCCTGGTGACAAAGTCAACTAGACCTCAGCTTCTTACAACACCATCTGCACGAACTCGCTGTTACCCGGGATCATCTGATCCCGATTGTGTTCAAACGACGAGACCGCCAGCAACACGAATCACAACTCAACGACCAGACTGCTATCCGGGATCTCCGGATCCCAGTTGCCCTTCAGTCACTTCAACTCAAAAGCCTGGATGTTATCCCGGATCTAAGGATCCCAAATGTGCACCGGCCACTTATCTTCCGCCGGAATCTACAACCGCGATTCCGTCCAAGACGACACAGCCCCCGGTATGTTATCCTGGATCCACAGACCCTAGTTGTCCTCAAACTACATTACCCCCAGTTACACAGCCACCCACAGGGCCTCCCGTACAAACCAGACCAACTTCTACGCCAGCCCCAAGGTGTTATCCTGGGTCTAGTGATCCAAGATGTACTCAGACAACACTGCCACCTCCCACAAGGCCTCCGCAGACTAGGCCAGTTCCTACTCAACCGACAAGGTGTTATCCAGGATCTAGCGACCCCAGGTGTGCTCAGACAACTTCCCCGCCCCAAACTCCGCCCACTCAGCCACCAAGTAGACCTCCAACAGGCTGCTACCCAGGCTCAACTGACCCTAAGTGTGCTTCCCCACCTACAAGAACTCCTCCAACATACCTTCCACCCACTACCACTCCTTCACCAGGCCGAACATCTCCAAATTGCTACCCAGGGTCAACGGACCCAAAATGCCCGCAAGGCACACCCCCCACACGACCACCTACTCAGCTTCCCAGGTGTTACCCTGGCTCCACAGACCCAAGATGTGTCCAAACTACATCTCCGCCCCGAATTACACCTCCTTCAGAGACGAGATCTCCTCCAACACGACCATCCACGCAACCTCCTCGGTGTTATCCAGGCTCCACGGATCCAGAATGCTCGCGAGGCACACCTCCCACTCAGGTCCCCAGGTGTTACCCAGGATCTAGTGACCCAAGGTGCCCTCAGACAACTACCCAACCCAAAACTCCCCCGTCCCAGCAGCCGAGCACACCTCCACTGGGTTGCTACCC
>MNCL01000419.1:0-27047 GCA_001932985.1 Proctacanthus coquilletti
TTCATTCTAATATTGCTAAACTAATTCCTAATTTTATTGTTCATTTGGTTTTACATTGCTAATTTTTAACGAATTTTTCTAAAACTCGTTCACAACTGAGGCTCTATATACAAGCCCAACCAAATATATCAAACTATGTACTGGGATATTATTGATCGTGTTTTAAAAATCGCTCGGTAATTTGTATTTCCTTCCACCCTGGGAAAGAATTGTTCATATTTTTCACATTTTTACTTCAATCGTCGAGACGGGTAAGGTTAACCCCCTCTAGAGTTTTAAATTGGAAGGATGTTGAGAAGTACCCCTTTATAAAGCTTATTATATTTTTTTCTCACTGTCACCGCATTTGTTTAATTT
The DNA here is from genome assembly GCA_001932985.1 of Proctacanthus coquilletti. NCBI lineage: Eukaryota > Metazoa > Arthropoda > Insecta > Diptera > Asilidae > Proctacanthus > Proctacanthus coquilletti. The sequence continues at coordinate 358 of MNCL01000419.1, forward strand.
GGCTTATTTTTAGAACTTACAAGTAGGAACTTTTAATACTTCAGTAAATTATGTAATACTTTTGAATGTTTTGTGATGTAATAATAAACGTAATCGTTGTCGTTAGCACTAGAAGGGCCAAGGACATCAAATTTAAATATAAATAACTTTTTACTTATTTTTATCCATGAACCATGACTTGCGTTCTCTTGCAGTGCTACAAAAAACTCTAACAGCTGCTGCTTGAAACTGCCGGAAAAGTTGAAGTAATTGAAGTTGAAAAACAACGGATATACCAAGAAAATCACTAGGGTGTAGGAATAGAAAGTAGGACTTAGTATTAGTAGCAAAATTTTGAAAACGGTACCTGTATTGAATAAAAAACGAAAAATCCGAAGTGCGACAGTGACAAATGAAGCGATTGGCTGTGAGGGAATTAAAAACTAAAATTTACACTCCCCAACTTGAATCCCCACAGCCAGTAAAACAATGGATTTTGAAAGAATATCACCAAATAACTCGACAAGCGCTTCATAATACGCTAGCGTTTAGAACACAATCTATACTGAGGTTAAGCGGTGGTAAATTTTGAACTATTATATTCCTAAAAACGAATATGTAAAGAAATTTTTAAAAGTAACATTATATTCTATTGGAGATTTTAAGGAACAATCCCATTTCGGCTGAGGGGTTAAGTAATAGTGTGAAAAACTCTCCACAATGTTTCTCCAGAAGTGCCGAACCAAATTTTACAAGCTAAGCAGCGTTAAGAACGTACTGAACTTTGAAATAAGGCGCTGTTCGACCTTCGACGGTAAAGCGCGATAAAGTCCTTCCTAAAGTGTTTTTTGACAAAATTAAAGTTGAAGGCGAAAAATATAGACCGCTAACGAGAGCTGTTGGACAAGCGAACGAGTGTCTTTTATTTAAGGTGTATAACCGCAGTACATATCTTGCCACATAAAAAGGCAATATGTAATATATAATAATATATTAAGCGATATTAAACGATTTTTAGGCAGCTTAGCATGAACACGGCCGTCCAGTTGTATTCTCTTCTTTTTAAAACACGTTTGTTTATAGTTGGGACCTGCTGAAATCTCGTCTTCAAATCCAGTCTTAATACTCGCTAGTCGTAAAACTGTAGGGACTGGCGTTGCACCATTAGATGGTAATCCGTTTCGGTACTTAGGCGTGAGGGTTCACTGTTCAAAGGTAAAATTCAATATTTATAGTGCCATTATACTTAAATGTTATTTTAAAGATCCAAAATTTAACAACAAATGGTAACCAAATATTCATTCAAGGGCCAAGAGATTATGGTGGTACTGTTTGGAAAATAAAAATAGAGTAAGTGTTCTAATGTAAAATTTGTACTGTTTTACTTTAAGCTTTAACTTTGGACGTTACTATTTCAATGCACTTCTATGGGCGTGCGGTCTCATAGCCTACTTCCTAGTTATACGCTTATTGTAATTTTCCAATATATTTTTTTTAATTAAAAGTAGTTTTAAAAATTTGCTCTTCATGAAAAAATTAATAAGCTTTTATTAAAATTAAAAGTTTGGTGAGAAATCGTCATATTGGTGTTGAAGCTTGGAGAACAGGAAAGTACGGGAGAATTATTCTACGGTGGTTTCGCGGAAAAATTGGTATTAATATTGATTGATGACGAAAGGCGTCGTTGCATTTTACCAATGATATAAATTTAGTAATTGAACTTCATTCACATTCTCGACTTAACAAATAGATATTTCTGAATTTTAATATCACGCATTATTTCGTTGATATACCAAATTGTTCTATTTTATGTATAAATAAAAGCCTTCACACACACTATCGATTTTTTATTTTTTTTGCGAGACCGGAACTTCGCGGAATTCGTTATTGAGTTTGTTGTGGCCAAACCTAAACTCTGCAAAGCAACAATAAATGTTACTTTGTATGGAGCTTGGTCCGCAAAAGCCGAAAACAGATGATTTCCACATTCCTCACGAAAATGTTCGCGATACAATTCCAGTTTTTTCGCGAATGGTTCCCTTTGTTACTACCGCTTGACATTACTGTGAATGCTACTTTACCCAATAAATGTCAACTTTTACAATAGTGAAAATGAAGATATTGTGAGAACACCGGAGTATTCGATTGTCGAAATTTATGCAGCAGCCTACAAACGAGGCGCCCTGTTAGAAGCAGCAAGCCCGTCGTTAACTTTATCTAACAAATTTCAATGCATTTTTGCATTTTCGTAGAATTCTTCCCTAAAACTCTACACTTTTTTCACATATGGCATTTCCACATGACCGCTTCCCTTCACATCCATAGGACAGCGTCTACTATTTCAGTCCTAAGTCCATAAATTATACAAAAAAGTTTCAAGTGCAACTGGAAGAATAAAGTGTGAAAATGGTTCCTCAGTAAATGAAGCAGCAAGAGCCTTAGGATGCTGGAAAACTCTGTGAATACAGCCGTATAGAGCGTTCAATTATTTGCATCCTTGTCATTTTGGGCTCTCAATTGAAGTGTAGCTACTTCATATTACTCATACCTCAGTTCACAAACACATATCCTAAATATTCCATTCCTTTCCTATTCGCTCCGGCACAATACGACAATCGAGGCCTTGCTGTTATCAGAAGCAGCGACGATACCCAGCAACAGTGCCACTAGGGAACATCGCAAGATGCCTTCCATTGAATTAGACCACATCAGCGTTTTATGTTTATGTAACCCAAAAACAGTGAAGAAGAAGGAGTAGAGTCTACTCGAAGTTGTTGAAGCAATTTTGTACTGTTCAAAGCTTATTTTGAATATTAGAAAAGCCGTAAAATAAAGTCTTGTCCATCCGGTTACAATTTTCATTTCTCACAGGACTATTAGTCAGATTATTTCGTTGATGTTATTATAGTTTTCCGTTTTGATTTTTATAAAGCAACAGCCCAGAAACTTGTAGTGGCTATAATTGTTTTTTGTTATTACAAAAATTAGGATCTGTTGATTTTCTGTCTACAATACCAAGACGAATCCAAAGATGAGCAACTCGTCATTTAAAGTATATAAATATTAATGAATAAGCTTTTTTATTTCACCTCAATTCTCTAGGTCAAGAAAGCGGCGCATGACCTCTCCCGTTTCAAAGGACTGTGCGCCCGCTTGAACATTAAAAATTGGATTTTTATGTTACCGCTAAATTTATATTTATTTAATGAAAATTCTGCACATCTTTCGATTCAAGTATTACGCATTTTTTCCCAAGGTTGCTTCACGCTGAGTTGTATTTTAATAAAATAAAAAGAAACGCTTCGTATAATTTTTTAAATGATTGTGGACATCAAATATTATAGATACTAAAAACTCTAAAATTATATTTACAGAGATAGTATCAAACATTATAAGTCAGGCGGAAAAGGCTTAGTGCCATTTACTACGCTGCTGCCTGGAGGCAAAAAAGGCTCACTGTTTAGAGAAATGCAGGACTTTTTTTATTATATTCAACTGTTAACTGGATGTTTTGATGCCCCTGAAGAATTTGAGGTATGTCTGCCACGATTCTTCGAATAAATCAAATTTTCCACAATCTAATATTTTTAATTATGGTGCATTTCTGCAGATAAAGGAAGTAATTGAAATTTCTGAAATGGTGGACTTTTTTCGCACTGTAGGATATTTTCCAAGTGAATGGGAGGTATATTAAATATCAAGTTTTAAAATTTCAATCCTAACGCTTCTTATATAAAAGATACAAAATATGAAGATGGAATTGATAAGCGCTTCAAAGTCAATATCAGCGGCACCTACAAAAATATCATTTACTGACATTGTGAAATTGTATTTAAATCATAAGCCAATTGACGGATACAATGTCGTGGATATTAGAAACGCTTTTCAGTACGTTTTTCGTGAAGATAACGAACAAGTTTCATTAAAGAAACTTTTAGAATTACTTACTGTAAAGGGTGAAGCAATTCCTAGGATTGAAGCCATAGAGTTCTTGAAACAATTGCTTGACGCACCTGTAAAAGTAATGGATGAAAAACGTGATACAATTGAAGCGCTAGAAAATTTTGTAGCACAACACAACAACACCTACGACTTTGAAACCTTTTGTAGAACTCTCCTGGGGATAGATGTTTCTTCTTCTAATGGAGGTATTCCTTCAAAATTTGGAAGTATTCAACTGACTTGACTTTGGAAGAAAGTAAAATGAAAACTCATATAAAAAAATACAACAATATGCTTAATTCACACTATATATACAACTTTATATATATTTATAATTATTTGTGATAGAAGAAAGATTTATATGTTTATAAAAACATATACAATCAACTGTATCTGTTTTTGCGATGCTCTCCCTATCCTTGACCATTTACAGATTCGTCAAGATAAATCGGTGTCTACTGCTATATTTAAGAGAAATGCGATATTGTAAATATTAACAAGTCACGTGAAGATTTCACGTTTACTAATTTTATTAACATATCAGTTGCTACTGTTAACTCGTATAAAGCATGTAAGTATAAGATCTTTCACTTCAGAGTTATTTCTTCACCTAAGGGTCTAAAAAGATAACTTTCTTACAATTTTGCAATACTCGGAGATGTCAGATGCAGATTTGCACCATTTAAAATAGAGGAAATGAATACTTAAATGAGTGTTAAGCACTGATAGAAGAATTTTTGATCATAACATTTACAAATGAAGAAAAGTTACTTGACAAAAGTAGGATATTTCACCTTATACAAAATTATAAAATGACTGTTTACTTCCCCGCATGAGTTAAAAACATCAACTTCGGGAAAACAGTGCCATTAATGTTCTAATTTTAAAGGTTTTTTTTTCACATGAAGGTGATTTTATTTCAATATGTATTGTTCTTACCTTAATATTAAATTAGATTAGAATTTTAGAGAGATCGACAACATAAGAGGATCTACCGTTAGTATTATTATTTACAAAATTGCTTCTCACAATTTGTTAAAAAATTCATACAAAATGGTGTGACTTATAGTTTTCTATACAATAATACTAAAAACTCAATATCGCGAAGCTCAAGTGCGAACCTGGTTTAGAAAGTCGAAAATATCGCAATGGTAAATGTGTATACTTATAGTACTTCTGCAAATAAAAAACTGGCTTTGTAAATTGTGAAATGTCGATAAAATTCTAAAAAAGGAGTATTTTTGTTGGAGCATAAAAATAAAGCGTTGGTAAAATCAAAAATGCACATTCGATCTTTTTTTGTTTTTTGTTTCCGCAAAGAGATGAGGCAAGTAAATTTGCACAAAACGGAGGGTAAGAACAATCGCCGAGAACGAAAAAACAAAGTTGTTTTTAAAAAATTATGAAAATCACTAGGATTCTATTCTAATAGTTAACCTATCGATAGAAAGAAGAGTCGTCAAAATCGGTCAGGATCAGTACTCATACATTCACACGTACAAACCAACGGACGGAGACGTATGTCATTTTTCAGAAGCAAATTTGGATTTTGGATAAAAATTATTTTTACAAATTAAAAAATGGTATCATGTTTTAAAGGAAGATCTCCTCTTTCCAAAAAGACATATTAAACGAAGCACACACGCGCGGAATGTGCAATACAATTGAACATGTATAGTCATATTTATTATTCAAATATGCAACTCCTTGTTTTAACTTATTAACACTTAATTTTTTTGTTGTGAGGCCTTTATTTGGAATAATTTCTTTAGCTCTTCTTGGCATAGAATCCAATGTCTTACACGTAGTAACGGGTATGGCCTCCCATTCTGACGGCTTCTTTTTAACTACGTTATCCTTCAACTGTTTCCATAAATTCTGAATCGGGTAAAAATCAGGACAATTAACAGACCAATTCAAAATTTTAATTATGTTAGAAGTAATCTAATCTTTTGTAGTTTCAGCTGTATGTTTTGGGTCATTATCAGCTTGTAAAGCGCAGATTAGAGGAAGATTTTCTCCTGCATATGGAAGTAAAACATCTTTGAGTATATTTATATACTTTTATTTTTATCATTGTTTCTTTTACCAGTTGTAACCACTATACTGCCACTGCTTAACTGTTTGTTTTCTTTGCATAACGACGATCATATGCCAAATTGGGGGGATATATTATGAAACGCTGCCATCTTACCCGAACCAATTAAATATGCATTCGTCTGTCCAAAATATGTTTCGCCATTGCTTCAGGCCTTCTTCACCAAACCAATTTCTGTGTTGTATAGCAAACTCAATTCCCCGTTTTACATGTCTGTCAAGAGGAAGTGGTACTTTTCTGGGCGATCTCCCGAAAAATTTAATTTCCACTAGTATTCTTTTTATCGTTTGTGAAGAAACATTCGCATTGACTCAATTTAAAATATTCTTTTTTTATTTTCTTTTTTGGATTTTACAGTAATTCGTCGATCCATTTCCCTTGTCTAAAGAGCAACCGAAAATTTGGGCAATTTGTCGGTAGCTTTTTCCCTCTTATTTCATTTTTCTTATTATTTCTGTCTTAAGGGTGCAGTACGTCTTAAGCGTCTTTTTATTTTTATTTTTGAAATTCTACTTAATTTATACATATATAAATTAAATTTAAGGTTTTTAATAAAAAAAATGATGTATTTATTATTTTTACGATACGATGGATCAAACTGGCAGATACACTTACCGTAACAGTTAGCAATACTATACACAATGCCTGAATTCAGACGTTGATGGAATAGTATGGAATAGTGGGTACAGTCTCTAGAATAAGTACCTGTACATAATACTTAAAATTTTAAATACGTTTTTTCTCAAAACTAGTTTTCTTTGAATTGCCAGGGCAAATAAAACACAATTGTCTTCACCCAAACGTTTTTTTTCATAAAATCATTAGTATTTAGTTTAGGTGAACTAAAAACATTTTTAAAAAAGTAGGGAAAAGATTCGTTCGTCGTTTAAATCACGACTTTTGGTTTCAGTATCGTATTGGTTAAAATTTTCATAAATGTTAGTTTACCGATTTACAAAAATAGAAAATTTATATGTATTAATTTTTTATATCGATAAAAAATTAGAAACCTCACACTTCCCCCCATTATCTAACAGTGGTGTAGCTGCAATACAAACACAAATCAATATAAATTACAATTCATGCTTAGAGAATTTATAATTTTGTTGAAAATAAGTAAATGGTGAGTTCTAGTTGTAAAATTATTTAGTTTTGTTGAATAGACTATTTTTCATCAGCCTTTTCAGAAAGTTGCTGTTATTTTTTGATAGAAAATTTTTTTCTTTAAGAAATAGTTTACTCCTTTTTTTATAAATAATGAAAAATGTAAAAACTCGCCACACGTACAAGATCTGAATAATTTCTCTCCGTTGCGCTTGATGAACCTTTTGGAAGTTAATGTATACAAATGTTAGTCCATTACATTCATTTCATTTATTTAATTTAGACATGCCTTTTTACAATAGTAATACAATGTTCAGTGCCGGAATATTTATTTCAACCACTTGTATTATAATTGTCACAAGATCACATAGTTTATGATTAAATAGTATAAAATTGTGGAAAAAATTATTGAAAAATTTACCTGCTATAATCTTTAATAATAACACAGGCTAGTTTGTTAATAAAACATCGAGTACTGAAGGATTAGATTTGGCTTAGTGTGTAAGACGGGTCTGGAAGGTACATAAATGGGTGATTGGCCTCAAGCTCATGTAAAATATTACCCCAACAGTTGGCTCTAAGGCCATCTTGATATTTGCAATGAAGTTTCTTTGCAGTAGTATTAGCTTAATTATATCAGTTCTCAAAATACTTTCACTCCTGATAGTTGATTTTCCATCTGGATAATAAAACTAATTTTACAGGAACGTGTGAGTTTAATGTAATCTCAACACCGATAGTTTCGACTAATCTTGTCCCGCTAAGAGGTAATGGTTTCAATGTTTTACTTGCTATAAAGGCAATTCCAGGACACCTAGAATTTTGTCTGTCTAGTTTTTGAATTGAAAAATTCGATAGTCTTAGATCGTATGCCTCTGGCATTCCAAGTGATTATTTAAGCTTGATCTTGGCTCATTAGGTAGTTTAATGCTAGATTTGTTATTACATTAAACTTTTAAACTGTCCTTACAAGATCTTAGTTTTGAGATTAATTCATTAGTAAGTATTTGTATTTCATGAATAAAAAAAAGTTAGTATTATTACTAGCGTTAATATTGTTTCCAATATTTGACAAAATATTTTTATCACGGAAACCTAGTGCAGACCAGGCCTTAGTGTTTCTCGAAAGCTGTGTGGGATCCTCTAATCAAAGGAGGAAAGTCTTTCTGGCGTGGAGTGTAGCCTCGTTTTGTAGAATTATTGTATATAAAATATTGTATTTTTGCATGCTTATTTACTCTTGCGATTAGTAGATTTGTGTATGCTGTAGTCAGTTCTACAAAATTTTGTATCAAATAAGCGTATTCTTTTCAAGTTTCGATCATTTTCTCTGTATATGAATATCATTCTTAGGGATTATGATTCATTGTTATCTATGATTAATTTATGAATGAAAATTATGTATGTCCGGTACTTCCCTACGCCTCTGCAAGGTATGCATATTAAGAAAATGCATTTCTGCTTCCTACCTTTAACCGTCTTTAACGTTTAAAAAAAGTAGATTTATAAATATTGGACAACCTTAAAGTCAAAAACCAGAAGAAAGAAAACAGCCTCACTATAATATATTTTCGGTAACTCCATCTTCTGAGCTATTTTCTTGCTTTGGTCCAGTTAAAATTTGAATTTTTGAAGAACTTGAAGACGTCGCCTAAGAAATTGCGATATAGAATTGACCGTGAGCTAAACATGGTTCAGGGAGATACAGACCGGCTTTGCTAAATATTTGTCTCTGTGATTTATTAATTGTCGTGGCGAACGGAGAATTGATTACATTGGAGGTTGAGCAGAATGGATCATTTGAAGTATCTAACGAAATGCGAAAAATTTAGCTTATTGTTCCTGCAAAAGAACCACTAATAATTTCGGCTTTAAGAGCCTTTGTAGAGCTCAGTAAAGTCATGAACAACTAATCACGTGCCGTTGCAAAGTCCATTTTTAATCGAAAGATTACAAACAAGCAATAAATTGAACCCTTTCCATAAGGTCATTTTATGTGGTGGCATTCCTGAAGGATTAAATGTATTCAAAAATTGTACGGAAAAGTGTTATTCATCGTCGTTGGAGATACCATCATCAAGAATTGATAGAGTAAAAAGTAAACAGTTCAGAATTAAGTCTACACGTTCATTAATCAAGCGCACATGGTGCGCAAAAAAATTAAATGAAAAAAAAATTAAATGCAAAAAAACTAAATGAAGTGAATTTGGCACCAAAAATGTCCTGAACTCTGTCATTGGATATATAACGAAATGTGATAATTACGCTGTTTAGGATTTTTTCTTTTTTGAGAACCCAACGTGAGAATCACTAACCGCTCTCATATTTTTACTTAAAGTATAGGCATTAAGAAATTGCCAAACGTTGGTCTGCTTAATAATGGATAGTCGGAGATCACAGGGTGAACTTGTCGGAAATCTCCACCAAGAACTATAACCTTTCCACTAAATGTCGAACCATTACCCATCAAATCAATAATTTCTAAAGCAAATCCAAGTGCCATAAGGCTTATTCTAAATTAAGCAATCAATTAATTTGAGAAAATTGCATTTCTGTTTTGAAAGAGATGGAAACTTAACCGAATCCAATTTTAAGGTCAGAGAAGGCCGGATTACAGGTTAACACATTGGGCAACAAAATTACTGCAATTCATATCCATGTAACACAAAGAAAAGATTTTTGCTGACCTAATTTCTGAATTAGAGCGCGGAAAATCAAAATTTTACCACATCTACCAGAACCATTATTATAAAAGTATTTCTGGGGACTGTCATTTATCAAAGACCGATGAATATGCTTCGCTACGTTAAAAGTATCCCACAAATCGGAGACATTATCTGAGTGGTTATTTTGATCGAGTAAAGGTCAGTATTGAGTACTATTTCTGGAATATTCAAAGGAAGTAATGAGGAAAGATCCTATGTGACCGCACTGATCTCTTAACACATTGTATGCGAGTTATGTAAATTTACGTTTTTATATGACTGACTTTAAGCTCGGACACCAAGGTATGATCCTCCAGACAAGATAATCTTCTATGAATATGAGGAAGCATGCCTTGGAGAAGATACTGGGCAAAGGAAAGAAAATAAATGTGCAAAGACAATGTCGTGTATGTGCAGTGAAAAAACTGAAACATGTTATATGTGTAAATTCTGCGACATACCCTTTCACAGGGTACGTGTTTCACACAGTATCACATATTAAAACATTTTTAGTTGTAAGATTCTAATTAGTGGTGTTGAAAAATAAATTGTGTGAAAAAATGTTCGTTATTTACAATTTTTTTTCATTTTGATCATGATTATAACCTTCTATCATGATATTGCGTATAATATAAGTACACAAGTTTTTATAACAATGATAAAAGACACATCTCTAGGCAAGGTGATGAAAATTTGGTTGAAAAAATCCCAGTACTTTTTAAGTTATAGCAATTTTATGTAATTAAGTTCGTGCAGCGAGACGTGTGTGTGTGTTTAACACAATGTGTTAAAGGAAGAAAGAATCGAGATAAAGCAGCATCTTCATTCAAACCGAAGTATGGATAATATTACGCACACTTCGATTCACACCCCGGAGTGCACAGTCTTTTATAAAATGGAGTCTAAGTTCTTGGAACAATGGGATCATAGGGAGCATAAAGCCAAGAATATTCACAAAGAGCGAACGTAAGGCTGAAGGAAGCATATATTCTGAAGCTTCTTGTAAAAATTATCCCATTCCATTCTGTCATTGATTAGACCTTAGTACGTGCTGCTTCTTTAAATGTTTCGAAATGTTTTGAGAAACTGGAAAAAAGTATCATCAAAATCCTTAACAGAAAATAGAAAGAGTCTCAGTTGATACAATTCACTGTTTCTGGGTGATACTACAATAATTCGACCAATGAATTCTTTGGCCAAGTGAAAATTTCTGACCTGTGTGAACCCATTTCTTGTTGTTCTAGGAACCTAGAAGCTAAATAGTTTAAGATTAAATAATATGCATAGAAATAAGTTATATATCACCGGTACCTAGAAAGAGTATCAGGCGTAATTGAATTCCCGCGGTGAAATATAATAAATCCACGAAAAAGCTGAAAAAACACACTTGCAAGTGAAAACATGTCAAGCTTTAACAACCGCCGGCGTTTGACATATCAATTTTGGGGTACAATTTCATCACGAATCAATTGCCGTTCTAATTAACAATGAAGCCTAAATTAAGGAATTTACCTGTTCTTCATTTCATTAATAAGAATAAAAGATAAAATCATTAAAAAAGGACGACAAGCATTTCTCGTGGAGGATGGAAATTTTGGAAGTGGAACAAAATTACCAGACGGAGCTCTATTATAGAGGTTTTTGGTTTTTTTTAACCTGCATTTTGCGGGAACTAATTACGTATATATGGTAAACAAAGGTAAACAAGTTGGCTGTGCAATATTGAAAATGTCATCCGCGGACTATAAAAGAAGAACCAAAAGGCAATCACCCTCATTGGATCACGACAGACAGGATCAGCTGGGGAAACAAAGGCCGCAGATAGCTGCAAGTTGGTGGTTCAGTTTTCTATTTTCGCTATAATTTAGACAAGCTCCAGACGTAAGAATTCGTTCACTTTATATAGATTTCAATAACAATGAAATTAGAATTAGTAAATAGACAAAAGGCACCGCAATTGTGGTGATTTGTTCTTATATACAATCACAATCAGTTCATTGTTAAGAGCCCAACTTACTTTGTGATCGATAGGCTTGAATTTACGTTAATTAAAGTACTGTAGCTGTGAATTTGAATATCTGCATAAGAATAAATTGTTTTTGAATTTGACTAACTGTTTTAAGTTGATGTTCTATTGAATTGTATTCCTATTTAGATGTGTTTAAAACTTCGTCAATAAATTTTTTTTCCTAAAATATTTGGTTTCAACAAATAATTGCGTTCATATTCTTTTACCACCACACTAAACCACCGCAAAAAATTGTGTATACGATTTTTTGGTGATTCCATCCAGGAACTGATCGATTCATTCAATCCGTTACTCGTCCGTACAAAAGATGTATTACCTCAAAACATCGCTGGGGGAAAAAACTGAAAGACAAATTTAAAAACAAACGAATTCTTTCTATCCACCAACTTACAACGCTTAACAGTTAGCTTAGTTAGTTAGTTAAATGATTTGTTAATATTAGACTAAAGGTATTAGAGGCAAATTCAGATACTTTAGTATACGAGACAGGTCAAGCTAAGGTATCAAGTAAATCAATTACAAAAACATACTATGCAATTAAGGAAACAAAATGTCTTTCAGGCAAAGGGTCACATTTGCTACATAAATGTGGAGCTTGTGCAAAAGTAGAAACAACGACCAGACATAAGCTCATTCTATGATTAGGTCGATGTCACAATTGTTTATCAACTGACCACACAATTGAAAACTGCATAAATACAAATGCAGAAAGTGTCAGAAGAAACATCATACAGCTACATAATGACGCCACACACAATTCAAAGGCATAACCAAATACGGATTCAGAAACTGTTGGAAACTGTTGTAAGCGAGAAAAAGTTACAACCAGCAAGTCATAATTGTGCTACATCTGAAGTCAAGCAATCCAGTCATAGCGCAGCAAACACATTCGTCAAACAGGCACGTCTCAATAGAGAAATCTTTGATGCCTTGCTGTCGTCTGCCATCGTCATTGCGCAACGAAAGATGGTCGACATTCCAGAATTGTTCTTCAATGGATCAAGCAGCATCCATCAAAATGGAAGACATGTCCATAGAGTACTAGAGATTCAAGAAACAATACAGTGAGGAAAATGGAAATGTTTCCAAGGATAACTCTGCGGATTTAGTTTGCCCTGCTATTGATGCTCTTGATTTACTAAATAATTCACTGTAGTGGCATGGTCCCACCTGGCTCTGCAAGATAGAAAACAAATGGCTATAGAATGGGGAAATCACAGCACATTGGAACAAATCCAATAGTCACTAATTTTCTCACAAATTTGGAATATAATTTATTATTGAAATATTCATCTTTAATCCGTCTCATAAGAATACTCGCTACAACTCAGCATTTGGTCTATAATTGTCACCATTCTAACACGAAACAAGTATCCTTATTAATAAGTGGCGAATGCACCAAGGCTCATAATACGATTTTAAAATTTGTTCAAATAACATATCAACATTTCCGGAAGAATATTAAATTTTGAGATATAATAAATTGGTTTCTAACCATATCAGACTTTTAAAGCTCTACCCAATAATGAACAATGACGGCTTAATGCGAGCAGGGGGTAAACTGGAGAACGGTTACTATCCTACAACTGGATGTACAAGGATGTCGAACAAATTAGGAGGTTGCATGCTACCACAATGAAATCAAGAGCTTAACTGAATTTAATTTTTAAACAATTTGTTTGTGTGGGCTACTTGATTTTAAAAGAGAAAACACGCATACTAATTTATCAAATAAAAATTGAATCAAGTAGCTTCAAAATGGAATCAAAGTCGCAAAGAAACATGTGTTTCAGTATTGGTGGCTCATGACAACCGCCACACTCCCATGTAATCATCATGTTACTTTAATCGATAAAATCCATAAAAGGACGTCATATTTCCTCTAGGTTACACCAATGCGTTAAATGCTTTAGACATCGTCACAACGCGGCCACAGAGTTAATGGAAAGCTTACTAGTTGTAAAAGTAAACATTACAAAACCTTTTACAAATGTGGGAATAAATTATGCTGGACCAATGATGATTAAATCCTCAACTATCCGAAACACTTAATTACAAAGAGATTACTTCTGCATCTTCGTATGCATGGTGACAAAGGCAATACATATTGGGATTGTATTAAATCTTACATCAGAAGCCTTCGTTGCCGCTTGAAAGCGGCTTGTACCTAGAAGAGGTCTCTGTACCAATATACTCGGATTGTGGGACCAATTTCAGTGGAAGAAAGACCATGTTAGAAAGGGACTTGCAAAAGGCAATTAAAGAAATAATACCAAGTGCAATCCAATTATTGACAAAACGATCAAATACTTGGCATTTGAATTCTCTATCATCACCATATTTGTGATGATTGTGGGAGGCTAGAATTAAGGCCATCGAGTATCACTTACACAGGGCAATTAACGGTGGTATTCTTACGTTTGAGAAGCATGTTACAATATGAACTCAAATCGAGCGAGCCTCAATTCGCGACCACTCTCTTGTGTGATAGATGATCCAAACAACCAGTTTATGTTAACTGGAGGATATTTTTTAATTGAATAAACACTTAATGCAGTACAAGAACCTAACTATACGGATCAAAAAACTTTTCACACAACATTTGAAACTCATGCAACAATTGGTACATACGGTATTATTAAGCAAATCTATCCAGGTGCAGGTGATTTAGTAAGAGGATATTGACCTACAGGGGATCGTGTGACGATTCTTGGAAAGCGAAAGATGTGTGTTGAAAGATGAAAGGTTCGCTTTCAAAGTAAAGGTTCTGATTCTGTTATTTTGAAAAGAGTACTATTCTCCGAAATATGTCGACTTGTCGACACTTTAGGCATCTTAGCCCCAAACATAATTGTTGCTAAATAAATGATTCAAAAACTTTGGCTTACAGGACTGACCTGGACGACCCTCTGCCGAAGGACCTGATTAACAATTGTAAACAATAGTAAGTGAATTAATAACGATATTCATAGAATTTTTTTAAGGTTGAAAATCACAATTCGTGTCCCACAACTTATTGATAAATATGATTTACTGTGCCTTCCTCTTCATTTGTGTATGTTAGTTTTCTTCACGGTACAAAACCACATTTTTATTGCCGCACATTAAAGGTATAATAGTACGAAATAATTGTAAATAAAAAGTTGTTTCAACCCCTTCCTCCTTCTTTCCCCTTCACGACAAAAATCCTTTTAGATTTTATCATCTGATCTAACAGAGAATACGTAGCCAAATTTTCAAGTCAATCGGACTTGTGACGTTTTCGGAAGTCCACTCTTAAAGATCTGATATATCTTGATATGCTATAAAAGAAGATTTTTCATATCCTAATGCACGAAAACAAATTCACACAAAAAGGGGTCGGGTGATAATGCTTATGATAAGTATTTACAAATGGTATCAATTTTGTCCTAAACTGAAATATCTAGCTAAACAAGTATTTACATTAATAACCGGTTCCTACAATCCTCTTGGCATCAGTTATATGGGCCGTTTATTTTACAAGTCCATTTTTGCGTCAAAATATATTTTACAGTGATTTGACTTTCGTTGAACATTTAAAAGTCAATACAATGAAATATGTATTGAACGGAAATTCAAAAAGACCCTAACATTAAGAAAAATTGCAATTTTTCTCACAATTTTTAATGGTTTCACAGTTTCCTTAATCATTCTTCTTTTGAATGAATTGTTAAAATGAATGATCATGAAGTATTTTCCGGCCCGCTCAATTAAGTGAGTATGATTTGTCACAAATTGATAGTGGAAATAACGATTTTAGTGACGACGACATTTTCTAAAAAATGCATTTCTTTTATATTTCACTAATCTTCGACCGCTATGCGTGTGAGTAAAGCTCACGCTGCTACACGCAGATCGTGTATTATTATATAGATTAACTGGTGTCATTTTGATTCGTTACCACAATGAGCGGTATCAACGTAAGCTCCACACATTTTCTGCTTAGAGTACCACCACAGCAACTACGGACTTTCTAAACTCATCACTAGGATGTTAACAAAGTCCCATATCCAGGTATTTTTGACTTCCACATGAGCAAATCGTCCCTTAAGTATCGAATTGTCCCTATACCCTCTTGACGACTGCGCTAATTTTTAGTTTGCCTGTTGTAATATGTTTATTTATTTTATTTTTTTACATCTTATTCTAATATTGTTAGTAATTAAGCTTTTCTTATACTAGTAGTTTGTATTAAGCTAAATAATGGAACAAATTCACTGAAACTTGAATCGCAGAGTTGTCAAGAAAAACATTTTGCGCTACGCTGTTTCGTAATTATGCAATTTTAATCACTTCGTGGTTATACGTTCACCCAATTATATCGATAATAGATCTAAAATCGATTGCACGACGAACAAAAACTCTAATTGAAGATATAGCAATTTCGAAGAAATACTGTATCGAATATCAGTTCTTTATTCTTTAAATATTTTAACCGCTTTTCACTTTTGGTTTCATTATTACTATGGACATATACATTAGGTACTAGTTTTTCTCCCCCATAAGAGTCAAGAAACGCGGTAGTGGTTCTAGTAGTAGTAAGTAGGGGAGTTAAAAGCCCCTGAAGTCTACTAGAAGGATTACGAAACCAAGCCACGGAAACACAAATGCGGCTAAAAATTCGTCGTTGGATACAACGGACTTACCGGATAACCAACAAAGGAAAGATATTCGTCGACAGCCTCTGATCCGTTGCGAATAACGACCATGATCGGTCCCCCACAAGGCCAACATTTCCGACAATATTGTGTGGTATGACCCTCTACAGGAAAAGATTCCCGACCCACATGACCGTCTAGGTTTAGTAATATAAGTCTAAATCTAAGTATTCCTTTTGCACTCATAAAATCCTAAAATCTTACAATATCATTGCTCTGATAAATTAAATAAGCAAAGTAGAAGATTAATAATTCAAAAGAGAAACATCAACTCAATGTGCTAATCTTATCAGTAAAAAGAATAAAACAAAACAACATTATAAAACCACCTAAATTAGTCCCAACCAGCGAAGAAGCAACTACCTCTCCAGAACTAGTATATCTAATCAAGCCACTGTACTAGTGGCTGATGTTATAAAAAAAGAAGGTAGACTTCATTTAGACTCACTTCTAAATTCATCTTCCGAGACCAATGACATAGATCTAGCAATTCACACCTCTTCAGACAGAGACTTAATGGATAAAGATAAGGTATCTGGCGTAATAAATAGTCGTAGAGAATTTTCTGGGTCCTAGAAAGAGGTTAGATAGAATTCTAACTATCTATGAGCCGTTAAGAGGTACAGCGAAGTACTATGGGATCGTAGGTGTAATTTGGAACTAAATAGTGGGACATGCCGATATAGCTCTAGGATCATACAATATTCCATTGAATTGTAAAGGATATCAAAATGCCTTACATTGCGGGCAAGCGCAATCTGAGCACCTTAGAGTACCAAATAAGTAATGCAGATCTACCGTATATGAGTTTTATCTATAAGACTACCCACATCTATCATTTATACTAAACAAACTATGTTCTATGAACTTAACAAGGTCCTTACACATTTTTAAGGGATTTTAACAATGAACTTTCTAGACTATTGAGTGTCAAAGAACCAGTAAACCTACCGCAAGCCTTATGTTGGAAAATGTATATTTCCGCACGTAATACGTGCACAATATCTGCAACACCCGAAGAAACCTACGAGAGCTCAATACCTGTAGTAAGAAACGAAGCCTCCCATTGGCCGATTGAGCTGGCCCAAACAAAGAGGTCGACAGGGAGCGGCAATGGTTCAAAAACAAGAGAAAGAGCGCACTTTGAGCCGAGCTCTGCGAAGCGGTATACCCAAGCTTATCATCACTTCAGACAGCCATTGTACGCTGTTTCCATCTTTTACTGAAAATTTGATCGCAGTATGCCTATGCGTACAACCTGTAAACTTTTTCAAAGTAATCTGAACTCTGTAAGGCCGTTGTATGCCTTTGTAATGACTAAGAGACCATTGTTTGACTGTTGTACAGCCGCCGATCATTTTTTTTCGGATCCTTTCATCCCATTCAAGACATTTATTTGTTCTATAACCTCTGCGCTCTTGATTATCTTTTTTAATCTGTGTTAAAGTTACTGGAGAGACCATATGTTCAGATTTTTCACCTACCGTACTGTCGGCATCGATATATGGATGAGCATAAGTCTGGCTGGTGTTCATTGTTAACTCATTTCGTGGAATAAACACAATGCTGCAAAATTTAATTTGTTTCTTTAATAAAAAGTTTATACAATTTCTATATATAAAGAGATAAATCTTTCGGATAGTTTAGATCTAAGTTCCCAATCTAAAAATATGGTCCTAAAGTCGAAAAACGTAGTATTTTACAAACCTTTAAATGAAAAATCCCGACTTTTGACTTATCAAGGTAAAACTAAAGTAACTTCACGCACTGAATTTACTAACTGGCTTAAAATTAATCTGGGTTACAGTAACCGAATCTAATGCTAAGAATTATCATGTATTTAGTTTTAGAGTATTTTTTCAAAACCTGCTTCCATTAATACCTGAAGATCTTCACTGTTACGTGAAATAATAATACCGTCAGTATAATTAATATCGTTCGTATATATAGCTTGTGCCCGGCATATTCTTCAAATGTATTCTGTTCGGCTTAAAAGTTAAACAGAAGTATAGAAATAATAAAGCAGTGTTGCTGTTGTGGATAATATTCATCTTTTTAAGCCGAGTTCATACTTAGAAAATATAAAGTGCAATTGCAATAGAATGTAAAATTCGTATGCTTCTTATGTAGAAGTTCGAATGCTTTCGGGAGCTTCCTGAAACGAAATTGGCGAACTCACTCCGTCGAATCGTCGCAAAACTCCCTGATGAAGCTGAGGAATCTGAAGTACTTCCATCTGATGGCTCCGGCACCGTCGCTCTATTATTTCTTGTCCTTTCGTTTTTATCCGTCCCGCGGAGTTCGCCAGTTTTGACACTGAAATACACAGTCAATAGACTCTTTTGTATTACCGTTGGTGGTCTCTAGCAAGAAATCATATGTAAAGGTGTAGAACTAGGATCTAAATAACGGCCATTACTCCTATAGGAAAATCCGTTAAATGTCTCTGTTTCTACGAACAGGTCAGCCTATTTAGAGTCCCTTATGCACTTACAGTTGGAACAGTGCAAAATGCCCGAATCTAAAAGGCTAACCTTACAATTCTAGACGCCAATGGTGGTTCTGTAATTAGATCAGCAGTTTTGGAAAAAGAGTTGCTCAAGTAAGGTTCTAGTAATTTTAAACTTTTAAACAAGTGAAATAGATCAGTTAAAGATTACACATTCTTGTATGTTACTTAGGATCTGATCAGGACTATAAGGTGGCTATGCAAGACGTCCAATAAGTTGAATAACTTTCATTTTGTAAAAATATAACTACTAATCGGATCGATAAAATCTTGCTTATGTACCTCCAAGATAAGTAATAGTACTTAGTACTAATAGACAAGAAATTTTTCCTTTCCAAAGTTACAAATGAAAGTGATGTGAAGGCATGGTTGAAAAATTATAATAAAGCCAAGACCGATAATATTTTATTAATAAGCCGGTCCAAGTTAAAACAAATAAAGGGGTGAAAAGCTCGAGAATATTTGCGAGTGTAACGGATCGGTGAAGAAGGTTACACTATTAAAACAACTAACACGCCATCGTATGCAGGAAGAAGAGAAAATGCATTAACATCTCGGCAGTAGACAAGCTGTTGGAATGGAAGTGATCATCAACTCCGACTTGCTCGCTATTATGTTGTTTTATAACCTGTCATGTAGTTTTGAGAACTTTAGGTATGCTATCAAATCCATAGTTGCCGACTCCGAAGGCGTTAAACATTCATTAGAATAACTGAAGAAAGTGACGCACGAAAGTCAAACTCGAAATCAGCAACCCAGAGAGCAAGATGGCAGGCGAAATCGAAGCTCTAACAAAAAGAAAAACGAATCTACCGGAGCGAAGGAAGATTTCAAAAAGTTATCGTTGTGGAAAATCGCGGCATAAAACGACGGAATGCAAAAGCAGAGCGAGTGACAAATAGATTTCCAAAAACGTCGAAAATACAAGTTTTCAAGCTTAGGAAGGACCGCACGCGAAGAATATGATTTTTGGTCTGTTGTGGCCGACTACGGGAAACTGGTGAAGTAGTAGGTAGAAGGCAGCGATAATAGAGATAGAGCTTTCCCAATTCCTCGAATGCGGAAAATTAAACCTGGCCAGTGATGTGTCGACATCAATAAATGCCTGTCCTCAGACTAACATATTTGGAAAGAAGGGGAACATCTTTATAAGGTAAGATCTACACGTACCGGACCGATGCACAAACTTGCTTTCCACCGGCAAGATCACGAAAACAACTGTAAATACTGCACTGATACCTGATAACATTGATTGATTTAGGCGAATTTCATCGATAATCATTAAAAATGGTGTGAGGACCGATTCTTGAAATCAAAGAGCGGGGTCTTCGAAGAATTTTAAGAATTCCAAACTTTAGTAGAAAACCTAAAAGAAAGAAAAATCAACTATCTCCATTCGGATTATGACGGAAAGTACCTGAATAGAGAATTCGACAATCACCTGAAGGAGCACAGTATCGCAAGGCGTATAAGACTAAGAAGGAAATATTCCTAGGCTATTCTGAACAATCGAATATGAATCGCATATGGATCCCCGAGGAGAGGAAAGTAGAGACGTTATCTTTCTGAAAACAGCGAATGAGGAACCATGTGTCATCGAAAAATTTGCTCCTGAGAGCTTTCCGAAATGGGGACGTTCAATGGAATATCGTGGTCATCATTAATACATGCGACGAAATGTTAGGCGACAATACAAGGTGATGAAAGCCCCACCATCGAGTTCTACAAGATGAACTCCAGGGAAACCAAGAGAAATTTATTATGGATTCAGGGGAAGACCACGTAAGATTTTTATATTAGAGAATCTGATGTTTCCATGGCCGACTTGTAATTTGCTTTCATGTCCGAGGCCCCCTGGGGCAAGTTGTATTGGATCGGCTTGCGTTCAGTCCGAATCAATGGCCGAAGAACTTAAGCCTAGAGAAACAAATATAGGCCACGAAAAAAAAAAAAAAGAAAAGCACGACTAGTTGCTTAGAGTTTTAGCCAGTGGCTGGGAACCCATTTCTCAGAATCGTTTGCACCAGTTGCTCGTTTCGGCTCCATTAGTTTGCTGGCATCTCTGACGGACAGACACCACATGAAAATTAGGCAGTTTGACATCACGCCACCCTACTTAAATAGTGGGCTTGAGGAGAATATTTTTTGGAATTTCCTGGACCTTTCTGGAGATACTGGAGTACATGATTGATTCCGAGGTAAATAACGAGGTCAGGAAAAAATCCAGAGAAATGTTATTGTGGTTTCGGAAGAGAAATATGGTTTGTCTTCTTCAAAAGGTTTTATACTGAACAAGTAGAAAGAAGATATCTCAAGCTATCTGAAGTACTCAATAAGACTGGGGCAAACCCTAGTAAGTCGGGTCCTTATTTGTTCAAGGTGAATTCTGGTAAGGACGTCACGTTGCAGTTTACGTCGAACACATCCTTGTAACATCTCGAAACGACAAGGTAATCACTGAACTTGGAGCGAGGTAGTGCGGAATCAAAGACCTCGGTTATACTTCTTATTACGGAGAGGAGTTGAATTCTCCAGAACTGGGGATCAGGTGATGTGTTGTCAGTGAGGATATGTTCAGGCGCTGCTGCGAAAATTTAATACGACTGCATTCACGTGTCAGTGCCTATGAACATCGGAATAAAGATAAGGAGAAGCAGGGTGACAAATGAATTGGATTAGAGATTGACTTTCGACTTACGATGACGCGTTGCGATGTTGTCTTCACCGTGAGTTGTTTGGGATAGTTGAATAACTGTTACTTCCTGGAACACTGGAAGGCGGCAAAAAGGGTCCTTAGGTATTTGAAGGGAAGCATTCATGTGGGACATATCTATGGTTCGGATCCTAAATCTCTTGAATGATTCGTCGATGCCGACTAGGGCAATTGCGTCTAGGGCCGTTGATCCTATTCTGGATGCGTAATTTTGCTCGGTTGAAGCCCAATGCCTTGAAATTCCAAGAAACAAGACCGTTGCTCTATCCACAATCAAAGTAGAGCATGTATGCATGTACATAGCGATGCCTGAATGCATAAAAGAGGCGGTGTACTTGCAACCTTTCGTTCGAGAGCTGGAATTTGCCGATATGACTACGCTCGTCATTTTCTGTGACATGCGTAGCAAAATTCCGTTGCAAGTCCACTTATCTTTGCTATTTGTTTTCCTTCATTTGAATAGCTTTATTCGAAGCTATTTGTTGTCCTTCATTTTGGAAAACGCGGCTCACTATTCCCATTACCAACCTATCTAAAGGTTCATTTGCCATAGTTCCACTAGTATAAAACGCTAAAGGTTGCGACGCCTAAAGCTGAGGCCTAGGCTAAGACTGGAGTTCTGATCTGTGGACAAGAAATCTAATCAGATTTGGATTGAAAATTCGATTAATTACTTCACTAATATTATGATTAATTTACAATTAACTTCTTATTACCTACATTTAATTTGTAAATTTCACAAATTTTTATATTTAACTATGTTTCGAAAGATTTGAATTTGAAATTATTTATTAATTTTCCTACGAAATTTAATTCTCAGAATTATTTAATATAGTAAAATTTAAGGACTCACAAAATGATTTGAAGTATGATTGTCATCCCGCGAAAAGTGGCTGCTAAGTCTCTTAGCTCCTTTTCTTCCGTGCTGATCAGCTACTAGAGGGCCTTGTTTCGTCTTGCGGTGGTTCAGGACATAACTGGGTGGTGCTACTTGAGGACCTTAGTTCGGCTAAGAGTGCTATTTGAAGACCTCTTCTCGGCTGGTGGTGCTACTCGAGGACTTTAGTTCAGCTGGTGGTGCTACTTGAGGACCTAAACGGACGTAGCCCTTAGCTCAGGCGCCAGTTAAATTTCTAATTGCTTAGAAATTGAAAAAAAATCTAATTTCTACTTTTAGAGCTATTAGTTTGCACTTATTTATAAGATAGGTTCGCTCAAGATCAAATGATCGTAGACATGGAGTAAGCCGGTAGCTGTTTCTCATGACACAGCATATGAAGCTGCTACTGCCCTTTATTTCGGCGTGGAAACGTGCAAACTTGCGCTTTTAACTTTTGTTACCTTAACTTCTATTTAAGGTGTATGTATGATGTGAATTATGCACACTGGTATATGTTTTAATATATATTTCCATTTTACTTGCATGCAAAGTCAAGTTGGTTATATATTATCTTCAAATTCTAAAAGATCTCCATCAGAAAAAGGAACATCTATCCCTAAGATAGTTCTACAAAATGATTCAACATCGTAGGTTTTGTTGTGTTGTGCTACAAAATTTTCTAGCGCTTCAATTGTTTTATTTTTTTCATTTACCACTTTTACAGAGGCGCCAAGCAATTCTTTCAAAAACTTTATCGCTTGAGTTCTAGGAATTGCTTCACCCTTTTCAGTGAGTAATTCTAAAAGTTTCTCCAATGAAACTCGTTCGCTATCTTCACGAAAAACGTACTGAAAAGCGTTTCTAATATCCTCGACATTGTACCCATCAACTGGCTTATAATTTAAATACAATTTCACAATATCCGTAAATGATATTTGTGTAGGTACTCCTGATAGTGATGATTTTGCGGCGCTTCTCACTTCCGCGTTCACATTTTTTATCTTTTATATAAGAAGCGTTAGGATTGAAATTTCAAAACTTGATATTTAATATACCTCCCATTCACTTGGAAAATATCCTACAGCGCGGAAAAAGTCCACCATCTCAGAAATTTCAATTACTTCCTTTATCTGCAGAAATGCACCATTATTAAAAATATTAGATTGTGGAAAATTTGCTTTATTCGAAGAATCGTGGCAGACATACCTCAAATTCTTCAGGGGCATCAAAACATCCAGTTAACAGTTGAATATAATAAAAAAAGTCCTGCATTTCTCTAAACAGTGAGCCTTTTTTGCCTCCAGGCAGCAGCGTAGTAAATGGCACCAAGCCTTTTCCGCCTGACTTATAATGTTCGATACTATCTCTGTAAATATAATTTTAGAGTTTTTAATATCTATAATATTTGATGTCCACAATCACTTAAAAAATTATACGAAAGAAAGAAACATTTTATTTTATTTTATTAAAAGTCAACTCAGAGTGAAACCGTACCTTTGGAAAAATTGTAAAAATGCGGTCAATTGTTATTTCAATTGCCAAAGCAATTCAATTATGATCAGAGTGATAGCAAAAGATAGTTTACTAGATTTCAACGAGTGTATCCACTTCCAACAGATTTCTATTATGATCGGTTTTCTAACGCACGCAACGACTGCCGATTACTAAGTGCCAGCAGAAAACACTACAAGATTTGAACATACTCGCTTTAGAATTTTCGCGAACCATTTCCATGTATGGACGTGATTTATATATTCATAACTGCATTGTTCCCTATGGTCGTGTAGAAACATCGGTCATTTTTGGCCATGTATTCGCTTTGTTTCTTCACTTTCTATCGGTGATCTAGTACATTAATTAAAGGTCGTACGAGTATCGGTAGAGACATGATAGTTAAAATGTAAATATCGGCAAGTGACAGTTCGCATAAATAGACCAGGTAAGTTTTCATGGTACTAAATTTCAATGTTTGTTTTGTTGGGAAATGGGTTACATGTTTCGATTTTATATGTTTATAGCGTTATATTTTGTATATAACGTTATATTTTTTGTTTATAACGTTATATTTTGCTGGAATACTGCCACAGAATGTATTTTGTTGGGAAACATTAGAAGAACACACCGAGCGTCAGAAAAGTACCAAATTTCTATGTATCAACAAATACTTTGTGGTCCGTTTTCGCAGGCCGATCTCTGAACTGGAACAAAATGCGTAACACTTGAGTCGAAAGGTGTGCAGAACTTTCGTTTTATAAGTTCAGCGATAGCATAAAAGTCCATCTTTCCCTAGTGGCACTCTTGCTGGTTATCGTCGCTGCTTCTGCTAACAAAAAAGACTCGGTTGTCGTATTGTGACGTTGTTTTTATCTGGTGCGCCTCATGCCTTTTTCACGGTTTGAAATACCCTCATTTTGATAAAACCTATTCATTTATTACATTCATAGGATTCATGTGAAGCCTTTCTAGGAAAATCGTACTCCACGAACTCAAATCATAAATCACCTTTCAAGAAAACAGTTACGTAGTAACCGTGGGATAAATACTAGATAAACGAGTTTTGAACTTTGAAACGCAGTGCCGAGCCGAGCAAAATTCGGTGTCCGATGGTGGTTCCTTCTGGAAATTGCGAAAGAGGAACGGCTAGTAGGACGTACTGGTTCATGTCCGATGCCGGACGCTTGACAGCTTCATGCACAATGCGTATTCGACGGACACCTTGTTAATACCAAGCTCAATGCACTGTGATAAATTATATTTATTAAATTATGGAACCGAACCTTTTGAGCTTTTTACCAATTCTAGTCAAATGTTAATCCATTCTTCAATATTATCACTTCTTAGATTTTAGATTGTTAATACACAACAAATAATTTGGTATATCACAACGAAATAATGCGGAGTATTAAAACACAAAACACATTTGTTATTAAAAAAGTGAATGTGAATGAAATCCGATTACTAAATTTAATTCATTTATAAAAGGCAGTGACACCTTTCATCATCAATATTAATATCAATTTTGCCTTCACCGTAGAATAATTCTTAAAGTATGAATTTTACACTGAAACACTTACTGTATTTTTATTTTCCAAACAGTACCACCACAATCTCTTGGCCCTTGAACGAATATTTGGTTACCATTTGTTGTTAAATTTTGGATCTTTAAAATAACATTTAAGTATAATGGCACTATAAATATTGAATTTTACCTTTGAACAGTGAACCCTCACGCCTAAGTACCGAAACGGATTACCATCTAATGGTGCAACGCCAGTCCCTACAGTTTTACGACTAGCGAGTATTAAGACTGGATTTGAAGACGAGATTTCAGCAGGTCCCAACTATAAACAAACGTGTTTTAAAAAGAAAAGAATAGAACTGGACGGCCGTGTTCATGCTAAGCTGCCTAAAAATCGTTTAATATCGCTTAATATATTATTATATATTACATATTGCCTTTTTATGTGGCAAGATATGTACTGCGGTTATACACCTTAAATAAAAGACACTCGTTCGTTTGCCCAACAGCTCTCGTTAGCGGTCTATATTTTTCGCCTTCAACTTTAATTTTGTCAAAAAACACTTTAGGAAGGACTTTATCGCGCTTTACCGTCGAAGGTCGAACAGCGCCTTATTTCAAAGTTCAGTACGCTCTTAACGCTGCTTAGCTTGTAAAATTTGGTTCGGCACTTCTGGAGAAACATTGTGGAGAGTTTTTCACACTATTACTTAACCCCTCAGCCGAAATGGGATTGTTCCTTAAAATCTCCAATAGAATATAATGTTACTTTTAAAAATTTCTTTACATATTCGTTTTTAGGAATATAATAGTTCAAAATTTACCACCGCTTAACCTCAGTAAAGATTGTGTTCTAAACGCTAGCGTATTATGAAGCGCTTGTCGAGTTATTTGGTGATATTCTTTCAAAATCCATTGTTTTCCTGGCTGTGGGGATTCAAGTTGGGGAGTGTAAATTTTAGTTTTTAATTCCCTCACAGCCAATCGCTTCATTTGTCACTGTCGCACTTCGGATTTTTCGTTTTTTATTCAA
>MNCL01000420.1:0-15911 GCA_001932985.1 Proctacanthus coquilletti
TTTTTTTTTTTTCCTTTCTGGATAGTGTCCATATGGTTGTACAACGAATTTCGATTACTTTCAGTTTTCCTGTTCCTAAAAATCTACTTCAACCCTCTATATATGTATATATATAAATATATATATATATATATATCTATATTTTTTTCTTTTTTGTTTTTTCGGTTATATATATTGTTTTTTGGTTGCCTTTATTATCCCTTTTTGCTACTATTAGCGCACTGTCGGTTCATTTTACTTGCCAGCGATGTTACCTACTGCTGGATGGGTTACACAATGCGCATATTGAAAACTTTTGCCTTGTAAATGTGTGCTCGTTGGGGAAAAATCTTTTTCGTTAAGAATCCCAACAGTTTAAAGCTTGCCTAGTGATGTGATGGATTTTGGGCAACGAGGTTCACACCACCATTGAATTCTATAAGGTGTGTGTTTTTATTCATATATAATTTTATTTTATTTTACATTATTTTATTTTATTTTTTTTTATTATTCTTTCCACTGTCCTTTTTATGTTTTATGTGTTTTTTATTTTTATTTTTTTGTTTTTTTTTTTTTTTTTTTTTTTTTTTTTTTTTTTTTTTTTTTTTTTTTTTTTTTTTTTTTTTTTTTTTTTTTTTTTTTTTATACATTACAACTTTAATAATAACGATATAAATTTTTTTGTAAAAAAACAAAAAAAAAAAAAACAAGTGGAGTTTTGTTATTTTATTTTTCTTATACCTCAAATAGTTAAAAATTTGTTTTTATAACAAATTTATGAAAACATGTTCTTGTTTATTGTGTTTAAAACTACTTTGATTATTTTTTTCTTTCCTTAGGACGACTATATACGATTTTTGTTTTTTTTTTTAAGTGGTTAAGATTACTAGTGGAAAAAAAACAACATTTCTTACTTGTTGGGATATTTTATATATAAAAAAAAACAAATCTAAGAAGTTTGGTGCCTTTTATTTCCTTTTTTTTTATTTCAAGTAAAAAGATACTTTTCTCCCATATATTTTTTTTTTATCCTTTTCATGTCCTTTTTCTTTATCTTTTAGATTATTTTCCTTAAAGAAATTCTGTATTATTGTTGTTGTTGTTGTTGTTTTTGTTGCAATATCATTCACCTGTCCAGTGATGTGCGTGCGCTATTCAAGTTCTATAGTATTATAAAGCAAAAAAAAAAAAATAATAATAATAAAATAAAATAAAATATCAAGGAAAAATCGAAACGCAAGAGTAATATAAATAAAAAAGGAGTCAGAAGAAGGAAAAAAGAAAAAAATAAGACTATGTGATCTAAAGTTTTGTATCACGAAAGGACTCTCAAGGAAATTACTTCAATTTCACTGATTTATGTGAAAATTGAAAGTCGCAAAAAAAAAAATGGCAAAGGTGTCCCGTCGTCCTGGCGGTGTGTTTCTTTTTTTATTTGTCATAAAAAAATTATCTCTTCTATGGATTTGATACTATTTAATTATATTATTAAAGATAAATTTGATTTAATACCCTGTTTTTTTTGTGTATTTTCTTCCAAACTCATTTTCTTCTATAAATTTCTTTATTTGATTGTTTATAATCCAAGATAGTATAAAAATGTTAATAATATTTCATATATATACATACATATATATATATATATTCTTTTTTTTACAGTTTAATGTTATGTAAATGTGAATAATTTTACGTTTCATAAAAGGAGGCTAAAATAATCGAAATAAATAAATCAAAAGAAATTCATTTCTCGAAAAAAAAAACTGGATCTAACTATTAAAACAAATAAACCAGAGGAAAATAACAACAAAAAATTAAATTAAAATGATATAACAAAATATTTTAATAAAAATAATCCAGCAGCGATAATTTTCCCTACCGAAATTTAACAATACGAAATTTTGGTGAACAAAAAAAAAACAAAAATAAAACAACAAAACAAAATTAAATAATAATAATAATAATTGTTTTTTTTTCGTTGTTTCCTGTTTTTTTGTTTTGTGTTATAACTTTCACACAATTTAAGGAATTTAACAAAATAATAAATAATAATTAAAAAACAAAAGAAAAACAAAAACAAAAAAGAAACCAAATTCACTGTGAGAAAAAAAAAAGGAACACAAATGTAATATTATCGTTTTGTTGAAACTTTGGAAAATAATTAATAATAAAAATCAAATAATAAAACACTAAAAAATAAAATAAAACTAGAAATAATAAAAAACAAATTATTGAAAATGTTTTCATCTGTGAATATTTGTGCCGTTTTAACAACACTATTATTCCTTCAATATCAAATTCACGTTGGCCATTCGACAAAGTTGATCAATGACGAAAACGATGATGATTATCTTTTGCAAAAGGGTAAGTTGTGTTGTCATTGTTGTTTTTGTCTTAATTAATATATTTATGTTTTTTTTTTTTGTTTTACTTTATACTATAATTATAATATTAAATCTACTCTATATATCATAGTGTGTTTTATTATAACTTTTTTTTTTCGATTAAAAATCCCTACACGTTATCCTGGTCATAGTTTTATTGCTAATTTTTATCGATTAATTCAATTATTTATTTCCATTCTTAACCTTCGATTTGAATTGAATCGAATTTGATTTGAAATCATATAAAAATTGATAGGAATAAAAAAAAAACAAAGAAAAGGAAATAGGAAAAAAAAAATAAATAATAGTATAAAAAGTATGTTGTCTTCAATTTCATTTGCATTTTAGTTTAATAGATTTCATCGTCTGATTGTCAATACCCCTATTTTTGTTTTTTGTTTGTTCTAGATAAATTGTATCGTCAACTGTTCCTAAACCCCTTTTCTATCCTAAGTATCCCTCCCTCCCCACTCCTATAATCTGACAAACAGCATATTTAGCGACACAATATAAGAGTATTTGAAAAGGTAGGTTAATGGAAGCCTTGATGATAGTCCTCCTAACGATGACGATATTTATTATTATTTTGTTTGTATTTTAAATCGCGCATTTTCTTCATTTACACATTGTCAAAAAGCATTTAACAAAGATTGATACTTGTATATCCCCCCCTCCCCCCTTTTTTTCCCCTTGCCGTATTGATGTTCGTCTATTAAAATGCTTCATTCCATATCCTGGGCCCCCTATCTTTCCATTCTTGGACTATAGTAGTATTCATCTACATTCAGTCCATATAACACTTTATGGCACACATTGCTCAGGATAGTCAGTTCAGTTCTACGGCAATACGAGCCAAAAAAAAAAAAAAAATAAATACCATAGATAGCCAGAATAGAAAGCTACACATTTCCCGTTTTCCCGATTCTCCCCCTATTCCTGTTAGCCCCAACACCACCATCATCACCATCATCAACCAGTTCCACTCTCTCCAACTCCCCCTTTTTCAATATGAAGCGCACACAACATAGGGTATGAAATTGAAAAGGAATTTAATCCTGTTGGATTGCTTTCTATTTCGAGAATAAAGGGAAAAATTACATTGGACTAGGCACTACCTCCCTTTCCAATCCCCACCCTTGCTCCGTTTTGAGTAATCATCATACAGAGATAGATGTTCTATAGAGTGTTGACGTCATTAATGATGTTTTAGTTTTTATGTCCCAATCCTTGTATCAACCCTTTATTTTTTTTTTTTTTTGTGTGTTCTAATACATTTATTATTATTGTTTTTTTTTTCCTTTTAATATTTCCCCACCCCATATTCACGTTCATGGAATAATTTTATGAAGAAGTGCTGTGCCACTCAGACTTTTTTTTTTTTTTTTTTTAATAATTTCTGTAACAAACCGACTTTTAGTTGAATATTTCTGGGTTAGATTCTCAAAAAGCTCTTGTTATAGTTTTCTTGCTCTCATATATGTTTCTTTTGTTTTTTGTTTTACCCCAATTTCAGCGTTATTAATATTTTTCTTTTATCGTTGAAATATACGAGAAGTTCGTGAAGAAGAGTTTAAAAAATAGTTCAACATCCCAATCATATGCAGAATTTGTTTAAAAACTAAAAAAAAAACAAAGAAAAAAAAGATTTCCACTTACCACTTTAGTGATTTTAAATCTCACGAAGATGTCCTCCAGTCCAACGAAGAATTAAATTAACACTAAAATAGCCAAACGAAGATCTCTATCTTTATAATTAAATTCTATTTTTTTTTATCCAATTAAAATAATCATTAAGATTATTAAAAGTATATACGACTTTAGATTAGATGAGAAAATATCTAATCCCTCAATTTAGCACGTTTGCTTTTTCTAGTGTTAATCTGAAAAGAAAAGAGAAAAAAAGACAATTAGATTTAAAGTAATATTGAATAAGATAAAAAAAACAGATGAATATAACAAAGAAATTCCCAAAACTATAAAAATATATGCTTTTTATTTTTAATTTTTTTTTTTTTTGTTGAAAATTAAAGATATCAAAATCGATGAGAAAAATAAAAATAAATTATAGGGGGTAAATATCCTGGATGTATATTTTTCTATACGATACGATTCCTTTTTTTTTTATAGATATAATTTATTTAAAAACCTAACTGAAATATAAAAATCACTAATTTTAGCTAGGAAATGTTCCCGCTTTTTATGTTTGCAAAAAATAGAAACAAGGAAATGAATGAAATTTAATTTAAGACTGAAATTTTTTCAAATTTTGAAATAAAATAAAAAGACTTAAAGTCTTTTGAGATGGGGTAATAAGAAAAAAAAAATAAAATAAAAATAAAACAGTGATATATTCGTCTATAATTTTATAGAACGTAATAAATCAACATGCATGGCATTTATTTCATCCACAAGTCCTAGTCATTTTATTCTGGAGTCATCCCGCTGGGAAGGAAACGAAGAAAATAAAAAGAAATTCCCTCGAAAAAAAAAACATGAGCGGCTACTTAAATTGCTTTAACAATTCCAAAATGCGCGCTTCTTCCAAACCATAGCTCAGACAGACGAAGCTATAGGATACCCCAATAGATACGGGAAAAAAAAAGAAGATTCGTTTTTTGTCTTTTGTTTTTTTTTTCTTTTTTTTTTTTGTTGTTATCTATTTACGTTCCATACTGCACTTGAATTATTCATGAAGTAGACGACGACTACCCCCGACGACGACGTTGTCAGAGAAAAAGATGGCTTTTGAACATTTGCCAAGTACTGGAAGATGTAGAAATCTATGGTGATGTCTATTAAGTGATATAAAGAATGAAAACATCACCTTTCCATTATGGTTTCTATTTTAAGGGATAAAAGGAAGAAGAAAAAAAAAAAGGTCCTCCTCCACCACCACCAATTCTCAAATTAATGCCATCTTCTCAAAACTATTTCAATATCATGATTTTAACTGTAGAGGCTATTCTAGAGAGGGATTCAGCTATATCCGAAGTAGCAACAGCGTGATCTTTCTATTACACTGGCTTCCATTGAAGATTTCCTCGTCGCGATTACTCATCCTAAATTATTTTTAATAGCCGGTAGTTTCTATTCACACTATCCATATCAATTAATCAAGATTCTGATGGTGATGATCATCATTATCATTTTCACGCCACATGCATCTTTTTACGCGATAGATACGTTTCTTAAAAAAACAAAAAAACAAATGCACGTAAATAGAATTCTAATAAAAAGATGCATTTCTATTTTTAATGTTTTCTTAAATTACAACAACCTAATTTTGTTTTTAATTTGATTATATAAAAAGAAAGTTATTTTTCATATCTCATTCCACGTAACTCCGAATTCGCGTTAAAAAAAAAAATTCGCGTAAAATTTGGTTTCTCTTTTATTTTTTATTGTTTCAATAAATTGTGGAACTACTTTTTTCTGTTGATTATATTAAATCAATCGTTCTTTACTAAGTTAATAATACTAGAAACTAGAACATCTACTTCTTTTGATGTTAAGGTGAAAAGATACCACCTGTAGTCATCGTCATCGTCGTCCTAGTCTCCTCCTGGTACATAAACTTTTTGTTGTTGTACGTTTTTTTCTTTTGTTTTTTTTTTTTTAAGGGAAGTAATAGAAAACACAGAGGATGTCATCTTTAAGAATTTATGGTTAAGTTTATATGCCTTTTCTCCTTTTTTTTTTGTTTTTTGTAGGGTACGTGGAATCAAATACATCAAAGTAAAAATAGCTAGAAGGCATAGTTTCACGTGTTTTTTTGTTTTTTTTTTTTGTTTTTTGTCGTTCCATTTTAAAGTTTTTATAAATGTTGCTGCACAACGGAAGCCTTGAGCGTTAGATTAAATCATGAGAATGATGATTCTTCTTAAGAAGGACACACAGAGATGGCGCAAAAAAAATATAAATAAAGAAAGAAATATATACAGCACATGTTCTGCAAATATTGCAAGAAATACTTAACTAAGTAAATATTAGAGTAAAAAAAACAAAATAAATAAAATACGATATGATGTTGGACAGAAAACAAAAAAAGAGATTATGTCAGGTCTTTCGTTATCCTGAGGGCAGGACAGAGATCTTCTTCCTTTCGCTTGGTCCAAAGCAAATAATTTCCATTCCTATAGAAGTTGGAAAATTTTTGCCTTTGTTCTTGTGCTTTATAAAACCGCCCTCCTACCGCCCTTCTGAATGAAAGGAAACCGTCCTCCTATATCCCCCCCCCCCCCCCCCCCTTTATCATGTCGTCTTAATGTCTTAGATATCTGGTGCAAAATTTTAAGGATAGGTAATAGTATCATCCAGAATACAGGAAAAGATCAAACAGACCAGGAAGAGATAAGATAAATACAATTTTCAAGACAGTGTACCGCCACCCACTCATCCACCAGCCCACCACCCGCACATTCTACAACGGTCTACGGTTGATTCATTAATTTCTCTCGTGTTCTTTTCTTTTTTCTTTTGGTTTCTTAAGTGGGCGAGATGATTCGGTTATGGCTCACTCAACGTCTTGAGTCACCAGAAAACAGAAACCAAAAAAAAAAAAATAAAACACAAATTTGAACACTCAGCTATTCCACGACAAAAAAAAACAAAAAGACGAAAGACCGAGTTTATCTAGATACAACTCCTCCTTTGTGGTGACACATGTATTTTTCGTCTACCTTTGCTTTAGGTCTATCTTATTTTTTACACTTGTATTAATGAGTTGGTCTTTCCCTTTTCTTTTCCTTGGGAAATAGTAAAAACAAAAAAAAACAAAAATTGGGGCCATCTCTGAAAGGTGATATACCTTCTTTTACTGCGTCCCGTTCATCCCACCTCTTCAAAAAAAAGAAAAAAAAGTAGCTAACAGCAGCATATTTCACCTTAAGCTATCTAGAGTTAAGCTTAAAGTCTTATCTTTTGGCCGTATAAAACACATCTTTAAGATATAGCGAAGAAATTATGGTATTACAAGTACCTTAGACGTGTATTTAAGGTAAAAGACATAAAAGACGTAAGGTGAGATGTTAGATAAAGTATGCTAAGATAAGCAACATTATGTAGATCATGCAATGCTATAAAAATTAGTCATTTTGTCCTTGCCCGACCAACGACAAGGTACGTTATAAGAAATCTTATTCTCGACCTCTGGGAGGCTGCTATTAATAACAGAAAGACGCGAAAAATGGGGCATCCACAAGATGCAACGGTCGTCTAGAGATTTTAAAAAAAGAAATATAAAAATCTTGTGACCTTTTTATTTAAAACCAAAGAAAAAAAAATGTTCTTCAATCAATACCATTTAATTTTTTTTTGTTTTGTTTTTTTTTTCATATTTAAATCGAACGTATAGAATCATAGTTTTATTTAAAATAGGGAAACCAATTTTATAGAATAAATAACAAGGGGGTTGTTTTTAGGAGGATTTCAAATTTTGGCACGTTTCTCCTTTTATAAGATTACCCCATCATCATCATCATCATCATCATCGTCGTCGTCGTTGCCGTCGTCGTCGTCGTCAGCACCAGTAGCAGCAGTAGGAATAGCATTTTCTCATCTGAAACATCATCATCTAGAAACTAAACAAATATCATTCATGGAAAAAGGGATATGTCGTTTAGATGACATAGCACAGCATGGGTATAGAGAGAAACACACGTCGTTGCCTGTCGTTCTAGAGACGAGAGTCCTCCTGTTTTTTAAGGGAATCATTTTTATCATTGCTGTCGTCGCCGTAAAATGATTTTCATCTTCGAAATGTTTGATTTATTGTAGTATATTTTCGATATTCTTACTTTTCCTCCCCCACCTCCTCCTCTGTATGAATATTACGTAGTATCATTATCTAGCTGGAATATAACACACCATAGAGGATGTTCAAATGTGGCCTCTAAAGTCGTTACCATCATTTCTTCTGATATTAAACCACATTTATTTTTTATTTTTTTTTGTTTTTTCGCGAATATTTTCATTAAGCAGAGAAACATGGTTCGTGCTATATGCACCTGTGAATACAAAAGAACAAAAAAAAAAAAAAGGTTGAAGAACAGGTGTGAAAGGTACAATATGATGTTGGCGCAGAAGAAAGAAAAAAAAAAAAACAATTATATATAAAAATATATATAAAAATTCATATGAGACACAGATGTGTGTACTCTTTGACCTTTTCTGCACGGAATACACAGGCTTCTAGTAGGGTTCATATGAACCATGAACGATGACTAAAGGGTAAAGGTTGTGTAGTAACACAGGTAGGTAAAAACAAGGTATTTAACATGAAAAGCAAAAATAAAAACTAAAAAACTCCAGAATTATTAAAAAAGAAAAAAAAAAAACATGTATACAACAGAATAAGAGATAGTATCTTCTATAGAATAGAATTTACAGGGTGTAAAATGCAACGTGTAGGTTGTAGGAGCAACAATTAGAAGATGTGAAATGATTAAAAACGACGTGCTGCTTCGTATTTAAAAAAAAAAAAAATACCTGTACGTACTCTAGAAAAGAATACCTTCGTATTTAAAAAAAAAAAAATACCTGTACGTACTCTAGAAAAGAATTCTCAGAATAAATTTAAAATAGTTAGAAAAAGGATAAACAAGAAATAATAATGATTTCTAAAGGACTTATCGGATTGACCCTTCTTGAATTTTCCACCTCCATGCATCTTATCTCTTGGGGGTCAATAAGATGTAAGAAAGGCAGATGAATATTAAACCCATCTTGTAAATCTTATCTATCCCCAAATAGATAAGATTTACAAGACTAGATTGAACATTCCATATCAAGGCTGGTCACAAAATTTTATTTTTTCTCTTTTTTTTTCTTAATTGTGGGTACAGCATAGTTTAAAAAACATGGATGAGGTTAAGGAAGAAAAAAATAAAGCAATAAAAAAATGACCAGAATACGTTTTTCTTTTAGATTTTTTATTTTCTCCCATGTATGTTTTTTTTTTTTTTCATTATGAAAATTAATTATAATTACGATTATAAAACAAGAAAATAAAAAAAAAAATTGTATAATTATTATAGAACACGTCCTTGAAAAATCCTATCATGGATTAATACGAGAAAATGAAACATTCGTAGAAATAACACCTTTAATAAAAGTTGATGAGCAAAAAGTATGCGATTTTCGTATATTGAAAAAACCACACCATGAGGTACCTTTTCAGGTAAGTAGATATGATTAAAAACGATGAAAAATAAAAAAAAAAGAAAACATAAAAAACGGTTTTTTTTTTTTTTTTAAAGATCGAACTGGTAAACAATTTGGGTATTCTCAAAGCACGACGAACCCTAAATTGTGAAAAAAGGAAAAGTTATCATTTCGAAATAGCAGCTATATTTTGCGATGGATCACATTCGGCTAGCGCTAATGTACACATATCAGTGATCGATATTAATGAATATGCTCCAACATTTCTCCAACCGTCCTATGTAACTGAAGTTGATGAAGGTCGACTTTATCAAGAGATAATAAGAGTTGAAGCAACAGATAAAGATTGTACCCCATTATTTGGTGATGTATGCAAATATGAGATACTTAATAATGATCAACCGTTTACAATTGATAATGAGGGTTCAATTAAAAATACAGAACCATTATCACATAAAATTTCCCATAATCATATACTATCAGTTGTAGCATATGATTGTGCTATGAAACAATCAGCACCAATTATGGTTAGCATTAAAGTGAGAAGGGTCTGTGAAGCTCGACTTGTTGGAATACCTGAACGTATTGATTACACGGTAAATTAAATTATAAATATAATTTTATTAAATAGTATAATTAAAATAGAAAAATCAAAATATAAACATACATATTTATCTAATAGGCGTATTCAATCGAAAGTCTTTCACTATTCCCAAATATACGTTTGGAATTATGCGATGTCCATTGCGATAAAAAGGAGATGAGTATTCACACATCTGTGGCATTAAAGGTCTATTATTATTATTATTATTTTAAAAATGAAAATATTTTATATAAATACATGTTTTTCTTTTTAATTTGTTTTTTTTTTTTTTTTTTTTTGTTAATATAGACCAAGCACATATCATTCGGATGTGACCGTGATATAACACAATGTTCACGTGGACATTCCCTTATAGATTTATTACCAAAAGGTACTGATTGGACAAAAGATTTAAGTTATGATGAAGGTCTTGAACCTGTTTTTCATTTTGATGGTTCATCTGGAGCAATTGTACCGGAAAGTCTTGTTCAACGACATGATTTTGCATCACATCCCTTTAGTATTGTAACTATGTTTAGACATTTTAGTCCACCTACAGCAAATAAGCATTCAAAGGAGCATATTATCTGCAGTGCAGATGATCATAGTAAGTTATATAATTTTTAATATATAACAAGAAAAAAAATTAAAAAAAAATTATAGTACATATTTAAAAAAAAATAAAAATTCTTATCACAGAAATGAACCGTCATCATATGGCCCTTTTTGTGCGTAATTGTCGATTGATATTATTACTACGAAAAAATTTCAATGAGGGTGATTTAAATATCTTTAGTCCAGCAGAATGGAGATGGAAAATACCACAAGTTTGTGATAATGAATGGCATCATTATGTTTTAAATGTTGATTTACCAAAAGTTGAATTATATATTGATGGTGTTAAATTTGAAGCATCAAATGAGGATCGTCATAATAATCCAGAAGTAATTGATGATTGGCCATTACATGCAGCACATGGTGTTAATACAACATTAACAATTGGATCATGTTATCAAGGTTCTGAGAATCGTTTAAAACATGGTTTTAATGGGGATATATCAGAAATAAAATTATCATTAAATACCGTCCTATCACAAGAAGATGTTAAATGTGGTACTAATTGTGCTGAACATTTAATACCACCATCTGAAAAATATTTAGAATCTGAACAACAGGTACAATCGAGTGCACAATTTAATGAAATATATATTGAGGGTACCAATAAAAGTAATATTGAAACATTATTACAAAAAATTCAATATATAAATACAAAACAGAATCCGACCATTGGACGTAGAAATATTGAAGTACGTACAACATTATCATGTCCAAATCAGAATGCTATTAGATTACCAACAATTGAAACTTATATAATGGTTAATGAACAGCCATCAACATTACCAACAAAAGATTCTTCTGTTATAAGTGTTATTGATACACATAAAATTGATACAAAACCGATAATATTAGAAGAAGAAAAACCGAAAATTATTATAAATGGTAATCCTAATCATCTTGTATCATATCCAGATATAAAAGATGGTGTAAGAATTTTGGCAAATATAAATATAACTATTTATTCTGGTGATGAAATACAACAAAATTTACAAACATTAGATTCATGCAGTGTTAGCGTATTCCCAAGCTTAAATCCAGATCATGAACAAATTGCATTAGATGGTGATGAATCATTATCATCTACACTTGATATAAAAACAAATATAAATAAAGATGGTGTAGAAATGATCGGATATGATACTACTGCCAATTATTTGGATGTATTAAAAGCACTTGTTTATACAAATAAAAAGCCAGCATATTATTTAAATCGTGTTTTTAAATTAGCATGTTCACAATCAAATTCAAGATTTAAAAGTGCTGAATATACTTTAACATTGACTGTATTACATCCAAAACAAACAATAACAACAACTGGTAATCCAAGTGTAGCACAACAACATGGTTAGTAATATTATAATTATTATTATTATTTTTTTAAAGAATTCTTTCATAGAAAATATTAATTTATTTTTTTCCAGATGCAAATATGTTCGCTCATGCAATGGTACATTCACATGATGTTCAAGAACCAAAATCTCATGTACATTCCTTGGTACATAAAGGTAGGAAAAAAAAAAAAAACTTTAATACTTGTTATTATTATTAATATTATTAATTATAGCACAAAGTTCACATCCAACAATGCTTATTATTGTTATTTGTGTATTTTTCGTAATTCTGCTGTGCGGAGTGTCGATTGCACGTCTAAGGAATAGTAATCATAAATATATCGAACGACATCAACCGTGTCCAAAGGTATGTTAATTCTTTGTTTATGTTTTTAGACATAGAATCAGTATAATGCTGTTTGTTTTTTTGTTTTAATATAGATAACAGCTGAACAACTTGATTGGGATGATTCGGCGTTGACTATTACAATAAATCCCATGCAGAATGATGTCGTATCTGAAGAAAGTTCAGATTCAGAAAATTCCGATTCCGAAGATGATGAAGGTAATATAGACGTAATTTAAAAAATTCTTTAAGAAATTTCTTTGTCTTTTTATGTTTGTTTTAAATTTAAAAATTTATAATTAATACTAGATTACATTTTTCTTCCACAGTTATAAATGGGAAGTACAAAAACGTGAGTCAACTAGAATGGGACAATTCTACTATGTAAATAATTAAGAAGTAAAAAAAAAACAAAAAAAATAAAAATAAAAATAAAAAAAAACAAGCAACAAGTAAATTTTAAGGATTACTTTTTTCTCTTCCTTTCCTTTTTATTACTGCTCCATTTTAGTGTTCCAAAATAATTAAAGAATAAAAAAAAAATGGGAAAACACAAAAAATTTATTTCTTAAAGTGTTTTTTTGTTTTCTTTTTAGAAAAGAAAATGATGGTAGTGTATTGGATATATAAGGAAAAAAAAACAGCAGAAAAAAAATTAATAATATAATAATAGTAATTGTTTGCCCATTTATTGTTTTTATTTTTTTTTTTTCAAATTCAAATTCCAAAGTATTAATTGAATTAATGTGTAATCATTATCAAAAAAGAAAAAAAAACAAAATTTATATTATTTCAAATGCAAGAACAATTCAAGAGAAAAACAAAAATAGCTATAAAAATATATCGTTAATATGAAAAACAAAAAAATGACAAAAATTATAAATTATATTATTTGCAAAAAAAAAAATGCAAAATTAAATGATCGTAGTTGTTTCACAAAATGTAAATGAAAAAGGTTTGAGCAGTAGTAAGAAAAAGGGATCCGTATGAAATTTGATATTTTCAGTTAATATTTGAGCTAAAAGCAGGAAAAAAAGCAGCAACAAAAAAAAAAAAACACACTTGTAAGATAACACAGTGGATAGTTTAATTTATATACTTAGAATTAAAAAAAAAAAAAACAAAAAAAAAACAAAAAAAAGAGGAGATATTACGCAAAATATCAACAAAATGGATTTAAATACAATAAAGTGATTGGCGCGATAGTTGCTTTCATTAAATGGCGAAAAGAAAAGAAAAGAAAAAAAAACAAATAAAATAATAATAATAATAATGAACGAGCAATGTAATAGTAAAGCTAGAGAGAAAAACAAAAGAAAAAATTAAGTTTAAAAATGATGAATATAAATTAAAATAAATAAAAAAAAAAAAATAAAAACAATAAAAATGACAGTGTCTGTATAGGTTACTTTGTAAAGGTATAAAACTGTAAGGTAAACTTAATTGTTGATAGTGAACTAAAATGCTAACGAAAAAACAAAAAAAAAACAAAAAAACAAAAAAAATAAAATGAACGAAAAATAAATAAACACTAAAAATCTCTGTGAATGTCAGCCATATTCTGGTGATTAGTATTACTATTATGTTTTTTTTTTTATTCACTTTTTCGATATCACTTTTCTTTTTGTTTGTGTCCTAACTTTAAGTGATTAAAATAATTTGTTTATTATTTCTATTTTTATTTTTTTTTTAACAAGATGTCTGCAAGACAATGAAGAAAATAATGTTGTTGTTTTATTATTATTATATTTTTTTCTATAATTAATTAGTTCTTGCATTTTAAGCAATTAAATGGTAAAAATAAAAAAAAAGCAAAGCATTTATTTTTATTTTTATTTTTCGAATTATTATTATTGTCGATCCAATGACAGTATGATGTAAACTATTACTATTCAATAATTGGAGAAAGAAAGAAAAAAAAAAGTTATAATAAGCGAAAGGCAAGACATTTTCATTGGTTTATTTTTTTCACAGTAATTTTACTATTCGTTATTTTTTACTAATTAAAAAAAATGTAAAAGAAGACTTTTTTTTTTGGTTTAAAAGGAAAAAAAAAATTACATATAGAATTAAAAAAAGAGAAATATAAATCGCTTCACCTAAGCCGGTGCCTCTAATTCACTTTATAGAAGAAAAAAAAAAAGAAATGCTTATAAAAACACGATATTAAAACACCCTCTTCCGAAATATGTCTTCACGAAAAAAAAAAAAAAACATTAAAAAACATTTTTTTTCTTTTTAAGAAAAACTTAATAATTTCCATTTTCTGCTACGACGTTACGTAAAATTTTATTAATTTTTATTTTTATTGAATTCTTCCCAAAATCCATTTCGAGTAAATTGTAATAAAGTGCCATTTATTTAAATTAATAATTTTAAAAGAATAAAAAAAAGGGGACAAAGTTTCAAAAGAAACAAGAAATAAAAAAAAAATGTACTTTTGAAAAATATACTATACAAAAAAAAAAAAAAAAAAAAAAAAAAAAAAAAAAAAAAAAAAAAAAAAAAAAAAAAAAAAAAAAAAAAAAAAAGAAACAAGAAGAGATCAAAGATGAACACACCCTACACAGAAACACACGTGAGCCAACTCCCATATGCAAGTAGATGCACAATAATAGAATATAAAACCAAATTCATGAAACACATTTAATTATATCATACATAAATATAAAATGTGTATATTAGCTAATTGCTTTTCATAATCAAAGAAAAAAAAAACGAATAAAAAGTAAAAAACACCCAGAACGTACTATTCCCTCGTCTTTATTGACTTTTACGAAAACAAACAAGAAAGTTGTATAGTTTTTGTTTTATTATTATTATTATTATTACTATTACTATTAAATTTTTTTCTATTAATTATCGTTATTTATATTCATAAATCTTATAAAAAACAAAACAAAACAAAACACATCAACACAGCAATTTATTATAAAAGCTGAGTGATTAATTTTTATATGGAAGAAGGGCCAAAAAAAAAAAAAAACAAAAAACAAATTAATTATGTAACACAAACAAAGATGAATATTAATTAAAAAAAAAAGGACGAATTGATAATAAAAAAATACTTATAATTTTATTTTTTATTTTTATTTTTTAATTTTATCTACTCTATTTAAAGAAATTTTAATTGAAATTCGACAAAAAACAAAAAAAACAAAGGAAAGAGTTACCGAAAATATTTAAATATAGACATTGCAATTTTTAA
The DNA here is from genome assembly GCA_001932985.1 of Proctacanthus coquilletti. Taxonomy (NCBI): domain Eukaryota; kingdom Metazoa; phylum Arthropoda; class Insecta; order Diptera; family Asilidae; genus Proctacanthus; species Proctacanthus coquilletti. The sequence continues at coordinate 15,608 of MNCL01000420.1, forward strand.
TAAATAGAGAGCACATTAAAACTAAAGCACAAATATTTTATTATTATGAAAATGTTTTTAAATACATTCCAAAAACTAAGAATAAATTTAAAATGAAAATTATTTTCTACTTCCATGTACTAATTAACACTTTAGCTAATTATTTACAGCCAGATACTTAATTAATTATCCTGTTAATTGCCTAATTAAAGGTAAACAAAAAAAAAAAAATAAATGAAAAGACGAATAGACAGGCAGGCAGGTATGCACATAGTACACATCTTAAGATCAGTAAAAGGAAAAAAAAAATACATCAAGGGAAAAA
>MNCL01000420.1:16011-27069 GCA_001932985.1 Proctacanthus coquilletti
AAAAAAAAATGAAAAGCCATTAGAAGAAAAAGTAAGTAAAAAAAAAAAAAATGGTATATAATGTATAGCGACAAAAAAATGAAAAAAAAAGCACTGTATAGTTTTAATAGAGCTTAAGAAAATATAATTTAAAAAAAAAAAAGAAAAAAAAATAAGAAAGAAAACTTGTGTACTAATGATGATTCCAATAAATGAAGAATTATGAAACTTTTTAGTGTATTAATATGTATAATATGAAAAAAAAAAAAAATGAGATATAAGAGATGGTAATAAGAATATAAAAGATGCAATAAAGGAGATTGTGGCTGGTGGGTGAAAGTGGGTGGGCAAGAAGGTTTATATATTCAGAGGGTATAAGAAAAAATAAATAAATAAGAATTCATATGAGAAAAACAGGGAAATGAAGGCTTGTAGCTTCCTAGAGTATACAAAGGTAACGAGACGTGAAGGCAAAAACAAAAAAAAAATGGTTAAAAGATATGCTCTATATTAAATATAAGGAACAAATATTAACGTAGTTATTTCGAGGATAAAAATTAATACAGCAATGATTAAAAAAAAAACCGTTAGCGCAAAAAAATTGCCATCATCATCAGGTATAATTTGTATAAGTTTTTTTTTCTGTTTTGTTTATTCCTCTATAAAAAAATTTCATTTTTCATATCCTTCATTTTAGCGAGAGAAAAAAACATGGTATTTCAAAAAATCGTAATTATTAAATAAAATTTAAAAAACAAAAAAGAAAATAGATACACATAGCGAGCAAATGTAAAATTTATGTGAAATAAAAGAAAAAAAAAAATAATAAATAATAATAATAAGAAGAGGTATTTTAAAAACGCGTAGAAAAGAAAAATTTCGGCCATGAAATTTAAAATAATAATAATAATAATAAATTAAAAAAAAAAAAGAAATCAATAAAGTTAATAAAAACAAAAAAATGTGGAAAAAAAATTGAATATATATATAAAAAAAAAGTATATATATTTTGGCATTTATTTCTTTTAACGTGTATTTTTATATGTAGAAAATAAAAATGATATAGAAAATGTATCTTTAAACAGTCTAAATGAGGAATATTTAACACGACAAGGTAGTGAAAAAAAAGAAAAAAAAAAAAATCCAACAAACAATAACAACAAAAAAAAAATCAAGGCAAAGACTCAAATCGTAAACAAATCCGTCTCCTTCCTCGTATATTTTAAAAATGTAATATGAGATTGACGGTGTTACTCAACACACTTTGTAGAAATCATAAATAAGATTAAATAAAAGAATATGAAGTAAAAAACCAAAACACCTTTTAACTCAGAATCAGAAGGCGTGAACGAGGATTCACGAAATTCAAATTTTCTCTTCTAAATTCAAAATTTTAAAACAATAAAACGAATTTTTGATTCGAAAAGGTATTCGAAATTTTCGAAATTCAGAAATACGTTAAAAAACTAAATAAATAAATAAATAAATAAATAAATAAAAAACGGGAGGTGAGTTGAGAAATCATAAAGCACTTAATGCTTTCAAAATGTTCACAGGGTATAAATAAAATAAAATGAAAAAAAAGAAAAACAAAACAAACAAAATAGCATAAGCATTTCTCATATGTTCTAATTAAATCCCTAGATATGCCCAATAAAAGTTTTCAGTTTTTAATTATGATTTATGATTTTACTAATCCACGGAATAAACACAGAATAGACTGATTGTAAAAAAACAAAAAAAAAGAAGAAATATATCTAAAAATCCAATTGCTGAATACCTTATCGAATCATTATAAAATAAGCGATGCAATAAATTTTCTTTCTTTTTTTTTTTAAGGGCCAACCAATAAAAAGAAATACTTTTTTTTTTTTGTGGAGATATTCTATCACCATAAGCGCACCTAAATGAAACAATTTAAATAAAAAACACGTACACAAAAATACACGGGAAATTAAAATACAGAAATCATAGCATGTAAAATTAAATCGCATTAGAAAAGCAAGAAAAGAGAAAAAAAAGAACAACATACGAGAACGTGCTTTAATTTATGTAAATTTTGTAAATTTAGTGAAAAATCATATCAACTTTCAACAAAGAGCTCTTAAATAAATTTTTCCTATCACCTTCAAAAAAAGAAAAAACAAAAAAACAAAAACAAAAAATAAACAAACTGCTTACCTACCGCCGAAAATAATAATTTACAAAAAATGCGCTTTTCACGCTTTTTTCAAAAAAAAAAAACAAAAACAAAAAAAAACCAAAATATAAAAACGCAAAAAAAAAATTTTTTTGTTTAAGTAAGAATGGATGAATACAAAAAAAAAACCAAAAAAACAAAAAAATATAAGTTCGATTTGCTAATTTTAGGTATTAGACAAAAGTGAAAAAAAGTAAATATCAAAAATCATAAGAAAAAGAAAAAAAAAAAACAAGGAAAATATGTAAGAAGAAAAAAAAATAAATTTAGAAAGCAATAAGATGTGTCTGCCTATTGCCTTAGGAAAGCATTTAGCAAAATAAAACGCTCTTTTTCAGTGTAAAAGAAAACTACAAAATGTTAAAAGGAAAACCCTCCTAACAATTCCACAGCAATGCAACAAAAATCTAAAAAAAAAAAAAAAAAAATATATCAATTTTGTTTTTTTCAAACCTCCTAAGCATCATCATATGCAAAAATCCATTTTATTTTATGCAATTAAAAAAAAAAAATATATATGCACATTATTTAATGCATTTAAACCCCCCGCGCCAGTACTGAAGGATGAGACGAGAACAATTTATGAATTATCACACTATTATTATTATTATTATTACTACAATGGACATATATAATTACTCTTGTTTATGTAAGGCGAATATCAACAATTTATATATAAATATATGTGTTTAATTAATTGAGAAGAGTGTAAAGATACAAGATATAAATAAAAATAAAAACGTTTCGTGTAGTACTTGAGATTACACTGGACGCAAACATGAATTATATAAAAAAAAAAAAATAATAATAATAATCTTTTTTTTTCTATATATATATATATTTTTTTTTTTTGTGGATGGCTGCATGAGCAAATGAGGAAACAATGATTTAAAATAAAAATAATTAAAATATTTTGAGGATTTATTTTATTTTTTCGAATATCCCACTATAAAAGTGCTAAAAAGAAATGATTTTGATTGATTCTGTGCACGTGAAAAGTTCTGCGATATTCAAACGGATTTAATAATTGAATTAAATAAAAGACCCATTCTATAATTTTGGTTTTAAATGCACTTTTTTTTTGTTTTTTTAATAAATAGATATTCTTAATTTTTTTATTTTGTTTTTTTTTTTTATATGTACAATCTTAAGAAAATTATATCCAGTCCAAAATCCAGTTGATTCCATGTTTTTTATTTTTTTATTTTTTTCCAACCAAAATTTAATTAAAAGGTAGCAACACACCGTCTAGGCACATTAAAAGTGACTGTACCATCAATTCTGGATGGTACATTAGCCTTTACACCATTACGAATTTGTTGAATGTACATTTGGGTTAGGGAATCATTCGATGAGCGACAGTGTACCTTTACCTGAAGCTTCTCCTTATCCTCACTGGTACAATGGGAGGCACAAGTGCCAAGCTCTTCTAATGTGAAACAAGTCTTATCACCCATTTTAACGTATTGAGTCTGAGTCATAAGATTACATCCCAATCTTTGTGACTTGTCCCCTTTAATTTCACCCTTTAATTCCTCAGATGAGGATGATGATGATGAACTATCTAAAGATGATTCAGAATTCCATTTTCCATTATTATTACCATCTTCACGATGTCCAGCCTCCCAACGGCTAATTATATTAGCGGGCCCATAAACAACTGGAGAACAATGAGATTGCTCCACTTTAGTATGAAGTTTACGAACTTCTTGACTACAAGATCCTTGCTCAGTAAGTGCCCATGATGCAATAAAAAGTTTTGGACTCCTTAAGATACAATTTTTGGGTGTTGCAAGGTCATCAATTTCTTCACCATTGTAATTACCACAGATACCTTGAACAGCACCACGATATGAAGGTTCAGCCTGAATTTTAATACGTACACCATCATAGAATACTTGTATCTTGCGGTCATGGATATCTATCTTAGCCTCTTGGCCAGGTAATTCATAAAGTCGAATAGCAGCCTTTTGATGACGATTAGGATGTTCAGTATTATCATAAACATCAACAGATCTATCCTGGAATATTTCATGTACCTTTCCATTAATGGTAACATGAATTCCCGATGAAGAAATTTTTGGTTTTAAATTAAGGATATGATCTGGTCCTCCTTGTTGTCTTACAGCAATAATAACCTCCCTTTTACCATGCTCTTCTGATTCTCTAGCCAAAATAGAAACAGGCTGAGATTTATGTAAAATTTTTGGCTCATTTAAAAGATAAGTTTGTGGAGCAAAATAGTGTACAAGAACATGCCAACATTTTCCCAATTTTTCATTTATAGTATTATCATCAAATGTAGAGATTTGTTTTTCATCAATAATACACATTTGTCCATTCCTTTGAATTTGTCTAATTCCTTGAATTTGATTAGATTGAGTATCAATCTGAGGATGAGTATCCATGAATGTCCTTAATGATGGTACAATTTTTAAATTCTTTTTAGTTTGTATCATCATATCTTCAGTTTGTATAGTAAAATCTAAATGTTGAAGATTCGATGCAATTTTAATATTAGCTTCTAATTTATTTGTATGTCCTTTAGCATTAATATTTTCATCTAAATGCCAAAATCCAATATAACGTAATAAATTCAAACTACGATGTGTAATATTTTTTAATTCAGGTGTAAAATTTTCACTTTCAACATTAATATGAATATTATTTAAAATATTAGCACGATAAATTGCTTCTTCACATGCTGGTACTTGATAATTTCCAAGTTTTATTTCATAGGCACATGATTTACCTACAACACTATTTCGAAGATATTCTTTATAATCTTCAGTCTGTTCAAGTATAGCATTTAATTTTATATGAGATGATTTTGATAAACAATTATCACCAAAATTAATTTTTAATTGGATATCAGCTTTTGAATTTATATTAAGTGCTTCATTGAAATTAAAAACAGGTATATTCGGATATTTTCCAATATAACTAAGACACATTTGTTTCCCAGATGGATTTTTTAATGATTTAGCACTCAAAAATGCTACTATACGTTCCTTTTCATCAACAGGACTTGTAGCATGGGCTATTGTTGCTATATATTGAGTAGGCTTCTCTCCTTCAAATGTTAATGATGCATCTAATGCTATAGATGATGCCTGACGGACATCATGGGCAACATTTTCCAAAAATTGTTTACGTCGTTTAACACTACCTGGTGTAGTATCAGTAGTATATGAAAGTTTTTCTTCATCAATAGATCCTAGCATTTTATTTGTTGTTATTGGACTATCTTTATCCAAATTATATGCATGTTCTAAATTCAATGTAAATTTAATCATATGATTAATAGAACGTTGTCCATCGTATTTTATACGAATTTTATATGCATCTAAAGCATTTATAGGCCATTGTTCAGTAAGGGATGGTACACCAATATGTTGTATAGTACTTTGAAGTGTATCTATATCAGCGAATGGTAAACTTAATAGGGATAAAAATCCTTGAACCTTAAGAATCTCTTTAGTAGTTAATTCTTCAGCAATAGGAAGAGATGCTAACGTTAGGGCAATTTGTTTTTCTGATGGAGAATAAGAGCTCGGCTGGTAACTGAATGGTACAAAGGACATGGATGAGAATGCTTGCTTATTCCAAATTTTTTGCATAGTAGCATGATAGCTAAAAGGTAAACTAGTCATAGCTAACATTCCTTGTTGATTTAATACCCTTTCTAATTCAATTTGAACATTTCCTGGTAATTGATGTCGAATTTCAGTATGGAATACCATACCAATTGATTTTTCCCCAATAATTCTATCATATTTTTCAGATGGACGTGTTCGAATAGATTTCAAATTTTCTACCTGTGTTAAAGGTATAATTTCTGTAATATCTTTATATGCTGTAAATGGTAGAGCACTAGCATATATTACATCAAAACTCTTTCGTTCATTTATAGGTGATATTTTACCGGCAATTTGCCTATTTTTGATATCAATATCAATCTTTAATTTAAGCGGTACATGAGCCTGAATTCTACTAATATGACCAGCTATATATTCATGATGATCAAAAGGTGTAATAAATCCAATTTTTGCTATTACTTCACTACTATATACAAATTCCATTTGTACACTTGCATTAATTGATTCTATTTTATATAAAGTATTCCATGATGGAGATTGTGTAACATCAGGTGTAGTCTGTCCTTGTACTTTTCCCATAGCCTGAATTAGAGTAGGTGTAGACAAAGTATATACAAATGGATATCCAGTGGCTAGAGGGAATGCTATATTAATACTTCTACGATTGTAGAGTTTATTTTCAGTTAAACTTTGTCCATCCTTTAGAGTACTACCAATGGTAGTTAAAAATTTTGGCATATCCTTTAAGGTATTTTCATCGAAAGTAAAGAAACGTTTTTGTCCCAATATATTCATTAAAATTTCTCCTTCAAAATTCTTTTCATTATGATTCTCTTTTAAATTTAAAATTTTATCTAAATGTTGTGTAGACCATTGTTGACCATGTCCATGTTGTTGTAGATTATCATCAATTTTTTCTTGTTCATTTGTATATTTACCACCAGGTATAAGATTTATGAGATTTTCAACACTTGATACCATAGCTAAAATTTCAGAATTTTCTTCATAATATCCACCATATTTTTGCATTACTGAATATAAAATAGATTGTGGATAGCTATGATCACGTCCTATGATATGACTTAATTGTTGATTATAGATAATCTTAAGATTATCAGAAATGTAATTTTTCAGATATATTTTTGAATATTGTCGCCCATAGTCACGGGGATTTAAGAATTTTTTAGCTGCATCAGCTTTTTCTGCTAGATCATGCCATTCTTGTCCATTAAGTTCGGCTGCAGATTCAATAGCTGATTTTACAACAGCTTGAACAGCTTCACTAGGATCTTCATGGGTATATTGGGCCATACGTTGTAGCATAGCTGGTGATGGATTAGTTCTCATCAAAAGATGTACAGCAGCAGTTCTAGTTTCTGGGGTTAGAGCAATATTAGCATAGACCTTGTATAAGATACGTCTAGCTAGGCGTGGATAAGTCCAAGATAATTTATCTAGAGCAAGAATAGCAGCCGTACGTTGGAAATGTGTGAAATTATTTTCTTCTTCTTCGATATATTTTTCAAGAACCCCTATAATATCTGGATGGCCTGTATTTCCAAGAGCTCTTATATAAAGAAGAGTCCTTTGAGCTTCCTTTTGTTGGACAGATTCTTGAAGACATTGACCAATATATGGAATTACTTCTTGTTCAATGAAATTTTCAAGATCCTTATAGATAGGTCCAAAAGATTGTATAGGATAGTAACTGTAGGCAGATTTCTTATCAACGTTAGCCCTTCTTATCAAATCAGTGAAAGCAATAAGGGCTGTGGAGTAGAAAGCCTTCTCATTTTTAACTTCATCCTTCTTAAGGAGGTCAAAAAGTGTCTTTAAGACTTCAAGAGTGGGAATTTGTACATGTTTAGCTACTGTACTAAGAAGTGTACCAGCTTCACAGCCTCGGATTCTTTTTTCCAAAATTAAATCGTAGATTAATTTAATAGCTGGTGGTGTTCCTGCTTGAGCTATTGCATCTAGAACAGTTTTACGTACTAGAGTCTCAGAAATATTTTCACTTTCCTGACTACGAATATTCAACTGATGAACAACATTTTCGATCTGTTTTAAATTCATAGTACGGACGAGCTGGACAAGGATGTCGAATTTCCCAAGAGTATCCTGTTTGGGAATCTCATCTTGATTTTGTAAATCTTTACTGATTTCTTCCGCCAGTCTCCTTGTGATTCCTTCGATGTCGATTTTACTATCATGTTGAATTTGATGCCCTTTATAACCGACGGTGAAAGGCTGGAGGGGTATTTCAGGTGCCTGTTCCATATTTGGTTTTGGCTGAAAGTTATGAGCTGGAGCATCCATATCTTCATATGATTCTGAAGATGATTTATCAGCAGACCTTTTACTTAATTTAAATTTACGAATTCGACTTTCATCCTCTTGACTTAGTGTGGGAAAAAGTTCATCGGAATTACCCATTCTTAGATAGTCACTAGCAGCACTGGATTCTTGACGAATTCTATTTTCTTTATCAGATGGGAGATTGTAGCTATATACGAGGGAACCAGCATTAATAGGCTGTTGTGGTCCTTCTAGCTTTTGTTCAATACTCTGGATTTTAGCAAGATCCATATGAACCTGACTGGTAACTTGAGCCTTTTGTTCCTGATGAAGCGCAGGACTTACAGCAATTCTGTTCGTAGTGCAAATTTGTAGAATAGTAAAGTCCTCAACAGTACCAGAAGCTACTATTTTAGATATTGTAGATTTCGATAGGAAATCACCCATTTGATTGGTATTAGGTCTAATTTCGGATTCACCGGTAATACCGAAGTGGTATCCCTTGAGCACCTTGCAGTTATCATAGTTAAGGGTCTTAACGACTTGGAAGAATCTACCCTTTCTAGCTTCAGGTCTAACTTCCATACGAGGAGCCCATCGGGGGTGGGTGCGGTTTACCATGTATTCAGGAAGAGGCTCAATATCATAAAGAGTTTCGCATTCGCCAGTTACAGAAGGTTCCATGATCTTGAAAAGGGCTGTAGGCTTATCGCTGCTCTCAGGGAGCTGATTATGTTTGCACTTAATTAAATTTTCGCCCTTGATGTCCATCTGAAGCTGACTAAGAATGGCCTTAAGTTGATTAACTTCTTCATTGGTCATAGATCCGTCCACACGAATGGACTGGATAACACCATTTTTCGTCACTAGGATGAATTGCTTGTTGTTAAGCTCAGATTCCTGAAAGCTGAGCGATTGCTCAGGGATCTCAGAATCCCAGCCACCAATAAGATCATCATGATAGTGAGCATGAGCCATCTTAATCAATTTGCCGACGAGTTGTCCTTCTCCTTTAGCCTGAAGAAGGAGTTTTCCCTTAGTCACAACACCCACATATTGATCCTTAAGGTCTGGGAGAGCCGTAAGGGTCCTAGCGTAGATATTATAGGTATACTCCTGATTAGCTTTCCATGGAGATTGCGCACTGGCAGCAAAGCCAACTATTACAGTTCTCAGGTAAGTTGAAGTTTAATGATAGTAAAATTTTCTAAGACTCACCAATAACAAGGAATACTAGAGAAGTCCACATCTTGTCTAGGACGTGTGGAAAACACTAGACTGAAGCATAAGACATAGTACCGAGGATCTTTTATATTAAATTAGAAATGCATATGCAGCAGCCCTGGAGAGTTCATAGACCCACTATAACGACCCCTAGCCCCAGAGAAACTGATAAGAATTAGTTTCACTACTGAATGAAAGATTTATTGATTTGTCAGTAGTACATTGCTTATGTTGCAAAGCTTGTACCTTTATCGCTTAGAAACACATGCCAAGCTCATCTAGAAAAAATATACTATAATTTGCAGCGCTAGCGAGTACACCGGAAACAGAAAATCAAAGGTTGAAGCCGTTCTGGATGCAACTAACGTAATTTGCAATCTCTTATTAAAAAGTTCATACCCACAAACAGATTTTCAAAAAACTAGATAAATAATAAAGAATATCGTTGTTGCAAAAAACTATTGAGTCGGTCTTTTGGCCCCCACTAGCACATAAGTGCACTCAAATAGATTTTAGCCCCAAATCTCGATTGCTCGCCTTGTAATTTTAATAATAGTATGATACAATTCCGTTTCCTCTGTTGAATTGAATCCTTGTCGCCTTTTAGGGAATTACCCAAGAAGTACTCATAGTAATATTTTTTTTCACGGCGCTGTCGTCCACTACCTCGTTTTACACGGATTTAGCCCCAAATCTCGATTGCTCGCCTTGTAATTTTAATAGTAGTATGATACAATCCCGCTTCCTCTGTTGGATTGAATCCTGGTCGCCTTTCGGGGAATTACCCAAGAAGTATTTATAGTAATATTTTTTTTCACGGCGCTGTCGTCCACTACCTCGTTTTACACGGACGTAGCCCCAAATCTCGATTGCCTGCCTTGTAATTTTAATAAGAGTATGATAAAATTGCGCTTCCTCTGTTGATTTAAATAGTCGAGATTCAGGGCTGAATTTAATTATAGTACCCTTGTAGGCGACGGTTCCGTAAAAAACATTAAAGTTCTTCACAATTCTTCTTCGGTGATTCCCCGCAAACCTCCTAGGACTTTCTCCAGCAGTAGGACAAGTATTTTATTGTACTATTATTAAAAGTAGAGGAGCAATAATCGCGATCCGCGGCCGAATTTAATTATAGTTCCCTTGTGGGCGACGGCTCCGTAAAAAACATTAAAGTTCTCCACAATTCTTCTTCGGTGATTCCCCGAAAACCTCCTAGGACTTTCTCCAGCAGTAGGACAAGTATTTTATTGTACTATTATTAAAAGTAGAGGAGCAATAATCGCGATCCGCGGCCGAATTTAATTATAGTTCCCTTGTAGGCGACGGCTCCGTAAAAAACATTAAAGTTCTTCACAATTCTTCTTCGGTGATTCCCCGCAAACCTCCTAGGACTTTCTCCAATAGTAGCACAAGTATTTTATTGTACTATTATTAAAAGTAGAGGAGCAATAATCGCGATCCGCGGCCGAATTTAATTATAGTTCCCTTGTGGGCGACGGCTCCGTAAAAAACATTAAAGTTCTCCACAATTCTTCTTCGGTGATTCCCCGCAAACCTCATAGGACTTTCTCCAGCAGTAGGACAAGTATTTTATTGTACTATTATTAAAAGTAGAGGAGCAATAATCGCGATCCGCGGCCGAATTTAATTATAGTTCCCTTGTGGGCGACGGCTCCGTAAAAAACATTAAAGTTCTTCACAATTCTTCTTCGGTGATTCCCCGCAAACCTCCTAGGACTTTCTCCAATAGTAGCACAA